>CM051240.1:54760832-54985832 GCA_027917425.1 Gastrophryne carolinensis
TAACAGAGAGAGAGAGAGGGGGGGTAATGTGTAACAGAGAGATAGAGGGAGGGAATGTGTAACAGAGAGAGAGAGAGGGAGGGTAATGTGTAACAGAGAGATAGAGGGAGGGAATGTGTAACAGAGAGAGAGAGGGGGGGGGGTAATGTGTAACAGAGAGAGAGAGAGGGAGGGGGGAATGTGTAACAGAGAGATAGAGGGAGGGAATGTGTAACAGAGAGAGAGAGGGGGGGGTAATGTGTAACAGAGAGAGAGAGGCGGGGGGAATGTGTAACAGAGAGATAGAGGGGAGGGAATGTGTAACAGAGAGAGAGAGGGAGGGAATGTGTAACAGAGAGAGAGAGAGGGGGGGTATGTGTAACAGAGAGAGAGAGGCGGGGGGAATGTGTAACAGAGAGATAGAGGGAGGAATGTGTAACAGAGAGAGAGAGAGAGGGAGGGAATGTGTAACAGAGAGAGAGAGGGGGGGGGTAATGTGTAACAGAGAGAGAGAGGCGGGGGGAATGTGTAACAGAGAGATAGAGGGGAGGGAATGTGTAACAGAGAGAGAGAGGGGGGGGTAATGTGTAACAGAGAGATAGAGGGAGGGAATGTGTAACGAGAGAGAGAGGGGGGGTAATGTGTAAACAGAGAGAGAGAGAGGGGGGGGGGGGAATGTGTAACAGAGAGATAGAGGGAGGGAATGTGTAACAGAGAGAGAGGGGGGGTAATGTGTAACAGAGAAGAGAGAGGGGGGGAATGTGTAACAGAGAGATAGAGGGAGGGGAATGTGTAACAGAGAGATAGAGGGAGGGAATGTGTAACAGAGAGAGAGGGAGGGAGGGAATGTGTAACAGAGAGAGAGAGAGGGGAACAGAGAGAGAGAGGGAGGGAATGTGTAACAGAGAGAGAGAGAGAGGGAGGGAATGTGTAACAGAGAGAGAGAGAGAGGGAGGGAATGTGTAACAGAGAGAGAGAGGGAGGGAATGTGTAACAGAGAGAGAGAGAGGGGGGAATGTGTAACAGAGAGAGGGAGGGAATGTGTAACAGAGAGAGAGAGGGAGGGAATGTGTAACAGAGAGAGAGAGAGGGAGGGAATGTGTAACAGAGAGAGAGAGAGGGAGGGAATGTGTAACAGAGAGATAGAGGGAGGGAATGTATAACAGAGAGAGAGGGGGGGTAATGTGTAACAGAGAGAGAGAGAGGGGGGGAATGTGTAACAGAGAGATAGAGGGAGGGAATGTGTAACAGAGAGAGAGGGGGGGTAATGTGTAACAGAGAGAGAGAGGGGGGGAATGTGTAACAGAGAGAGAGAGGGAGGGAATGTGTAACAGAGAGGGGGGAGGGAATGTGTAACAGAGAGAGAGAGGGAGGGGATGTGTAACAGAGAGAGAGAGGGAGGGAATGTGTAACAGAGAGAGAGAGGGAGGGAATGTGTAACAGAGAGAGAGAGGGAGGGAATGTGTAACAGAGAGAGAGAGGGAGGGAATGTGTAACAGAGAGATAGAGGGAGGGAATGTGTAACAGAGAGAGAGGGGGGGTAATGTGTAACAGAGAGAGAGAGAGGGGGGGAATGTGTAACAGAGAGATAGAGGGAGGGAATGTGTAACAGAGAGAGAGGGGGGGTAATGTGTAACAGAGAGAGAGAGGGGGGGAATGTGTAACAGAGAGAGAGAGGGAGGGAATGTGTAACAGAGAGGGGGGAGGGAATGTGTAACAGAGAGAGAGAGGGAGGGAATGTGTAACAGAGAGAGAGAGGGAGGGAATGTGTAACAGAGAGAGAGAGGGAGGGAATGTGTAACAGAGAGAGAGAGGGAGGGAATGTGTAACAGAGAGATAGAGGGAGGGAATGTGTAACAGAGAGAGAGGGGGGGTAATGTGTAACAGAGAGAGAGAGAGGGGGGGATGTGTAACAGAGAGATAGAGGGAGGGAATGTGTAACAGAGAGAGAGGGGGGGTAATGTGTAACAGAGAGAGAGAGGGGGGGAATGTGTAACAGAGAGAGAGAGGGAGGGAATGTGTAACAGAGAGGGGGGAGGGAATGTGTAACAGAGAGAGAGAGGGAGGGGATGTGTAACAGAGAGAGAGAGGGAGGGAATGTGTAACAGAGAGAGAGAGGGAGGGAATGTGTAACAGAGAGAGAGAGGGAGGGAATGTGTAACAGAGAGAGAGAGAGGGAGGGAATGTGTAACAGAGAGGGGGGAGGGAATGTGTAACAGAGAGAGAGAGGGAGGGAATGTGTAACAGAGAGAGAGAGAGGGAGGGAATGTGTAACAGAGAGAGGGGGGGGGGAATGTGTAACAGAGAGAGAGAGAGGGAGGGAATGTGTAACAGAGAGAGAGAGGGAGGGAATGTGTAACAGAGAGAGAGAGAGGGAGGGAATGTGTAACAGAGAGAGAGAGAGGGAGGGAATGTGTAACAGAGAGAGGGGGGGGGAATGTGTAACAGAGAGAGAGGGGGAGGGAATGTGTAACAGAGAGAGAGAGGGAGGGAATGTGTAACAGAGAGAGGGGGGGGGAATGTGTAACAGAGAGAGAGGGGGGGTAATGTGTAACAGAGAGAGAGGGGGAGGGAATGTGGATTAGAAAGAAGAGAGAAAGAGATGGAAAAAGCGAGAATGTGGAAATGAGAGGGAGATGGAAGGAAAGTGGAGTCTCCTGTCCTGGAACCCCCTACAGAGAGCGATGACACTGTGTGCAATGGCAAAGGTTGCTCAACCTAAACGCAGGCCTTGGATGCAGCATTTGCTTTTACAGACATCATTGCAGTAGTGGAGTCTCAAATTAGGCCGGCCCCATTAGTAGAGAGTGCAAGCGGTTATGCACCAATGAGGAACAGCTTTTTTTTCACATCAAAGAGGACCTACACACATAAGTTGAATCTGCCCCTACAGCAACCCCACCCATGGGCCCTTCCCACTGGCTCCATCAGCTTATCAGCTTCCATTAGAAGTTAGAGGCATTGGTTGCGGCAGTTTGTGGACACGCAACACTGGAACAGGTAAGCTGGAAGGTAAAAGCTGTTTTGCTGTGCTGAGGAGAAGCTGTCCCATAGGAACCGATTTCCTATGATTAAAGTCTAGTTCAAGCTAACAGGGATCAGTAATTAAATATACTGTACATGCAGATTTTAATATATATATATATATATATATATATATAATTGTAAATTATATAACTGTCTACAGTGTGTTAGAGGAACTTGATATAAAAGTAATCATATTTAATCCTAATGAATAGCTGTCAGTACAACTTGGGTTGTGTTCTGTTCCTAAGTGCTGGCCGTGTCCTGTGTGCATCCATTCAGTGTTTAGCGGGTGTGGTAAAGGGGTCCCCCGCATCATCTTCTGGGATCTCCGGCATCCGGAGCAGATGTTATTATTGAGAGTCCTGATGGTTTCATGGCTGCTGTACAGGACCACCCTGGCTGAATACACTGATAGGGAATGGGATGTTTTATAACACTAAATTGGGAAAATTAAACATAAGAAATTCTAGGAATAAAGTGCATTGCTTATAGCAACCAATACCAAAAGATCCTGATCCTGGGGACTCTCTTTCTTTTTAAGGAGCCAGACATTAGGTTCTTTCCTCAAAGAATGCAACTAAAAGCACTAAACAATTTCCTTCTGAAAGTATCCTCTATATTGCATATTAATAACAAACTGCATCTGCCAACGTTTTCAGATTATTCATCTAAATTCGTAGGTGCATGCTTCAAAGAATACTTTAGAAAAACAGAATCCTTCAGAAAGGTGGATAACCTGTTTGATTCCCTTAGGGAAGAACAAGAGTTTGGTGTCTACAGAAAAACATGATAATAACAACAATTAAGAAAGCTTACCAAACCAACAGCTCACTGCACCAGAGCAATGGCAACCTAATGGGCTGATGTCCCTAGGGAACATTTGCAAGGTGGCCTCCTGGGAGTCATCTATTACATTCATATAGCACTACCAAGTGATTTACAACTTCACTAAATTGCAGTGTAGCAAGCTGCAGCAAAATCCTAAATGAAAACAATTAAGCACCCCACTGCTACAGTATCTACAGTATCTCAGGCTTGCTATGTCCCATAGAATGACGCCATGGAGGCATCAGCCAACTGGAAAACCATTCCAAGAATGTCCTTTCCTTGCACATCTCCATACTACCTACCCATGGTATGAGAACTAAATTATAGGAATAGCTTGGAAGAGGGTAACCAAAACTTTTATAGTGGTGGTCCTACCAGGGTTAAGGGCGGAGCAGTTAACCCAAAATATGTTGCCACAGAGATGCACTAGGAAAGGAAAATCACAGAAGGTAAGTATTGAATTAACTTTTTCTCATCTCTCCATCTTCCCCACTTTCCTCTTCTTTCTCCCACTCTCTGCTGGGCATGCAGAGTGGACAGAACATAGATGGCATCATCGGATCTGGTGTTGCCAGGAGGGTTTATACAGCGCAAGCTAAAGAACAACCCAACCAGGGAGTACAAACAGAACCGGGGCACTCAACCAGATAAAACATTAATTGAAATATTTATTGTATAGACTAAGGCCCTTATTTAAGAAAGGATAGTGTCAGGTAGTGCCTGGTTAATGTGAGGTAGCGACAGATAGTGACTGGTGAACGCCGGACACGGCACGCAATTCCGCATTTATCAAGCAGAATCTGTTTAGCGCGGGATAGCGCCATGTAGCGTCTGATTCATCATTTTCACAGCCTCAGCGAACAGCGTCAGCGTTCAGTCTTGCACAGCGCCAGGTATGACCTCTCGCTACCTGTCGCTCTCCAATACATTTCAGTGGACAAACCTTTTCTTCTCTTTAAACCGGATTTTTGGGGGGTTTTTTTGCCAAAAAATCACAAATAATTCAGTGACCTCTTCTGACATTGAAAAAGCAGTTTTTTCACATTTCTTCAGAAATGACATTACAGGTCTGGCATTAAAGTGTTCATGTTACAATGTAGTTACAATGTAATTCCATATGTTTTCGCTTTGTTACTAGTGGATAGATGCTGGAAAACAGACTTTAAACACACCGCCTCCTGCGCTGTGGGCTGCAAACAAGCATTTTTCAGCGCCAGAGATTTGTGAGGCTGTTTTTTTACTGAATATGGTGTGAGTCGGTCGCTATGAGCAGTCGCTAACATGCGCTCCCATACAGCGCTGTACTGGTCAAATAGCGACTTCTCACAATGTATTCAACATTACTGAACAGCGACTGAGTCGCTATGAAGTAGCGACCCACGGCTGAGCAAAGCGACTACTAGCGGGCGCTCTGAAAATGTCTGCTACAGACGCTCATCTGTAACTACCTGCTGCTATTAATGAATCAGCCTTTAAGCCATCAGAGAGTATAAAAAACACAAACGACACAATGACAAAACACTTTAAAACATAACACTAAAACACCCAGGGCAAATAAGACTACAATACATATATAAGATGAATCAATAATAAATAAATCACAATGCTTATGCTTTATTTATTTATTATTGATTCATCTTATATATCAATAATAAACAATACATATATAAGATGAATCAATAATAAATAAATCACAATGCTTATGCTTTATTTATTTATTATTGATTCATCTTATATATGTATTGTAGTCTTATTTGCCCTGGGTGTTTTAGTGTTATGTTTTAAAGTGTTTTGTCATTGTGTCGTTTGAGTTTTTTATACTCTCTGATGGCTTAGAGGCTGATTCATCAATAGCGCCAGGTAGCGACAGATGAGCGACTGTAGCGTGATTTTTTCAGCGCCAGCCAGTATTCGCTGTGCTTGGCCGGCATTAGCTTGATGACAGCGACTCAGTCGGTGTGCGGTAATGTTGAATACGGGCTGGGGGGTCGCTGTTTCACAGGTCCAGCGTTGTATGTGAGCGCCTGACAACGAATGGCCAGAGCGAACGGCTAGCTTCATATTCATCAACAAATCACGCTCCGAATGTGCTGTCGCTGTCCATTCCTTGTTTAAACCCCAGAGCGCTGGCGGTGATGTGTATTAACTAGTTTTTAACCCCTAAACAACCATATTTTTGGAATGTAACATTATACATGTTTATAGAATCATTTTGTAATATGAATACATTAATCTCAGACCTGTTAGATCAATTCTGCACATATTTTTTTTTTTTTTTTTTTTTGACTTAAAAATAAATCCTAACATTGCAGAAGTGTTCTCCAATTTTTTGACATTAAAAAAAAAATTTAAAAAAATAATACCAATTAATTATGATTAATTATAGCTTGCTCCATTGAAATGCATTGGACATCGCCAGGGAGCGACAGCTCATACCTGGCGCTGTGAGGGAATTTGCAGCGGCGCTGTTCGGTCCAGGCGGCTTCATGATGAATGCCGCGCTAGCCGTCGCTCTCGCCGGCACTAGCCTCATTTTGCTTGATAAATGCGTCATTGTGACCGCCGCCGGGCGTACTTGAGTCGGTAGTCGCCGTTAGCTGCCGCTACCTGGCGCTCGTCAGACACTACCTGGCGCTATCGCTTGATGAATAAGGGCAATAGTCTATACATAAAATATTTCAATTAATGTTTTATCTTGTTGAGTGCCCCGGTTCTGTTTGGGCTCCCTGGTTGGGTTGTTCTTTAGCTTGCGCTGTATAAATGTGGGGAGCCCAGGGTGCACCTTCTGGATGTAATACAATTTTGTAATTGTTAGTGGTGCCCTCACCTGCTTCTTTCTTGTTGCCAGGAGGGTTTAGGTCAGCTTTAAGTTTTCCAAACCTGCCTCAAAGGGACACGAAAGCCTGCCCCTGCAATCCACGCACCCAATCTAGTTTCCAGTGTTTTTACATGTTACCTATACACTATACAATGGTATTGGGCAATCAATATTTCATTTTGACCTTTTTATTCAATCAAACATTGATTCTTTATATTAATTTTAACTAACCACATGTGTTAAAACAACCTGAATAGTGTTGCTGGAATAAACCTCATTTCGGATTTGGCTTAATCTGTCCAAAAAAAGTGGAAATAGGAGGAAAGCCTCCAGATTGCTTAAGAGGACCACCAAGAGCATTGAGCTGATTGATTAGAAGGTCCCTTTAGCCAAATGTATTATTGTAGTAAAATAAGAACCCCCTCCCCCCCCTTTAAAACACCTATATATAATTCTAGAGGCATACTTGTACAAAATAATGCATTTTTAGAGTGCATGTAGAATCCCAGTGTAATGCCTTTAAAACATCATTAGATAATGCTAGAAGCTTTAACAATTTGTTATGTATTTCACTATCTTGGGCTTTGTTCCTCTCTGGCACTTTTTTTTTTTGTTGCCTCGGTGGATGCCAATCAGTGGCTTGCTTTCCATTCAGAATTACTTTGCCATTCTGAACACAGACATGAAGCATGTGCCACCAGTCGCATCCCTGCTCACCTCTAGCTGTGGTGCATGCCCATACCTGCGATCAGAGGTGGACTGGGGCCGGAAATTAGCCCGGCATGTTACCGGTCATGCCGGTCCACCAATGACCAGCCCACGAGTAGCTGAGTTCCGCCCCTAGGGTGAGTTGCGATTACCATTCAAGGCTATAGCATTGCAGGGAAGGGAAGGAAATGGCCCCTCTTTAATACGGGCTGATCCTATGGCCCCCACAGCCAGGGTGCTGAGGCTGTTGCATTGCAGGCTCAAAACATGGGCTGGCATCTTGCATGGGAGCTAAATGGGGCCAGTTAGGAAGGAGAGGTTGGAGGGATAAGTGGGAGGCAGGTAACTGAGAAGGGTGTTAGAAGACGATGAGTGTCTGTGTAAGGAGCCAGTCCATTCGACCCCAGAGCAGTGCAGCCCACCAGGAATGTGCTCCCTGATTTTATCCAGATTAAATAAAGGCGGTAAAGTGGACCTTCACCCAAAATGTAATGACACACAGGCTTCATTTTCTTAATGACACACCAGCTGCTTCTTCAGCTAAGATGATGGGCAGGGAAGGACTGTCCCTGGCCAGCAGCCTATGACCAGCCCACAAGCTGCTGAGCCCTGCCCCCAAGGGGCTTTCTATCCAGTCATAAAGTGCATTTGTCCATAGATGATCAGTGGGGGGAGAGGAAATGGCCACTCCTAAAGAGATGGTACTGCTATTTGCTGGGGCAGATACTGTGACAGGGGTGCATGTGGCCCCCACAGCCATAATACTGAAGCTAAAGCTTTGCAGTGGCAGAAAATGGGCTGGGGTTGTCTTGGTTTGGGGATATAATGGGGGCAGCTATGGAAGGAGGGGTTGGAAGGAGACCTGAGAGGCAGGGAGCTGTTGAAAAGGATTAAGGCCCTTATTCATCAAGTGATAGCGTCAGCTAGTGTGTCAATAGTGCCAGGTATCGCCAGCTATCGGCGGCTACCGACTCCCGAATGCCAGGCTGCGAACACAATCACGCATTTATCACGCTAAATGAGGCTAGCGCCGGCGAAAGCGTCAGCTAGCGCTGGATTCATCATGTAGCCGACTGCAACGAACAGCGCCGCTGCTAATCCCAGCCCAGCGCCAGGTCAGACCTTTCGCTACCTGGCGCTCTCCCATACATTTCAATGGCAGACACTGCAATGTTTTTTCTAAGTGGTTTTTGTGTTCTTGTCTTTTGCCCAAAATTAAACACATGTTGTTTAGGATATGTTTGATTAATCTGTCTTGTTTTTATTGATTTTTTGGTGAAAGATGTAATTTTTACACTGGAATGTTGTGAGTGAAATCTAAAATGCATCTCCTCCCACAAAACACATTAGCCTCAAATTAGCTTGCTTTCACAACACACATGGCTTGTAAAGCTACTTTTTAGTCAGTCATGGTTGGCACTCACGTTCGCTCATTGAAATTGTCAGCGCCCAAGCTATTCTGCAGCCCTGTCCTTGTTGAATCTGTGGTGGTCAGTGTTTGTGCAGTCGCTGTTGTGATACGCTATGTGCCGGTGCTAGCGTCGCTGTGCTGCGCTGTGCTGTTCATACATGTGCCTTTCTGCATTTTTCCCTGAATTCACTTGCAGCGACCCCAGTCGTTCTTAATGAATACACTGTAGTTCTGAGCGTGCATATGTCCACATTCTGCAGGATTTTTTCAGGCGTAAAAGCTCATAACAACCCGTTATGCATTCTCCTGTGTGCCACATTATCATGTTGTTGGATAGTTATAATGTGTTATTATTTTATTAAGGAAGCAGATTGTTATTTGTAAGCAACCAGCTCTGTTTTTGCTCTGACCTATGCATTACAGGATATTGAACACCCAGCTAAATCAAGCTAATAATTAATTGCGTCTTGGCCAATAGCTTGTTGTAATGCGTAAATCTCCTATTACCGCCACTTAGCTTGCACGTAGCGGACATTAGCTGGTTCCTAGTGCGCGGAGCGTGTTTTTTTTCGCTTTCGTCATATCCACTTCCGGTTTGCTCCTTTGCGTTTCCCAGCT
The DNA here is from genome assembly GCA_027917425.1 of Gastrophryne carolinensis. NCBI lineage: Eukaryota > Metazoa > Chordata > Amphibia > Anura > Microhylidae > Gastrophryne > Gastrophryne carolinensis. Next base: position 54,770,222 of record CM051240.1, read on the forward strand.
AAATCAAGCTAATAATTAATTGTGTCTTGGCCAATAGCTTGTTATAATGCATAAATCTCCTATTACCGCCACTTAGCTTGCACGTAGCGGATATTAGCTTCTTCCAAGTGCGCGGAGTGTTTTTTTTTTGGGTGTCGCTTTCGTCATATCCACTTCCGGTTTCCTCCTTTGCGTTTCCACCATGCTGCCCAGGAGACGTGTCCTGCGCCTCCCCAGCTCCTCCTCTGACTCTGGCCCCCCCACCCCTCCCCCACCTACCTCACCTCCCCCACCTAACCCCCCTCCACACCCTCCCCCCCCCCCCCCGGGCCAACCAAGCAAAAACATAAAAGGGTGGATAGCCGCGTAAACGGCCAGGTGGTGAAAGTGAGTATGTTTTCCTTGGATTATATGTTTAATCTGTTCTCAGTATAAATGTTTAGTCCATTGGTCTGATGTCATGTATTGATAACATTTTTTTTTGTCATTTCTCATAGGATTTCTGTATCCACCAATATGACTATGCCCATGGGGGCAAGAAGCGCATTGCCCTGGAGGTGAAGGCCACAGTGTCCCGGCGCTTCCACACCAGCCTCAGTGTGAGATCTATTATGCAGAAGTGGTCGGACTTTAAGCGCCGGGACCCTGAAGGTGTGTACCGCCTATATGATGCGTACGCTTCAGGTAAGTGGAAGTTTATGCTATGTTTATACTTTTTGGAAAATAATATTCTAAGCTGTGTCCATTTTGGGTAGTAATTGTAATTTTTTTTATTCACCCCCTCAACACAGATAAGCGTCCTCCCCTGAGGAAACGTGGGAAGGGATTCCTCCCCCGAACGAGACAGGCGGACTCGGGGGAGTCATCGGGGGAGGGTCCCTCTCGAGGGTTCTATTTAGAGGACCCAGGGGAGGAAGGGGATGACGCCCCAGAGGAGTGTGCTGCTGGGGGGCTGGCAGGATCGAGCCTCAGCTCCTCACACTCTGACTCTGAGGAGTCTCACCAGCCAAGGGGCCACTCTCAAGTGGGAAGTCCAAGTGGGGTGGAAGCTGTGGACTCTCCCACACTCCCTGAAGGAGCAGGGAGTGAGAGGGAGGAGGGTGGCCCTTTGGGTGGGGGATCTTTGGATCAGAGTGTGAGGAGCCGAGGCTCCACGCCTCCTCCTCAGAGCCCTCCCTGGGCTTCAAGTGGCAGCTCTGGTGAGTGCAGATTTAGTCAGTGTTAGTCTGTGACAGGTTACATATGGCCATTTGTACTTAGCCCTTGCCATTCCTCTCTAATTTGCAGCGCATCATATAGGCGGCACCTCCAGGAGCTTTTGGCAACGCCTTCTCCACGGGCATAGTCATGGTAAGTGTTTGTTGTTATCCCTCACATTCCATATGTTATGAAATTCCTTAAAGTGGACCAACACCCATTGTTGATTGGGCTGGGAATCTATAAGCTTCCCTGCCCAATCACCTCCCTCACCGCCCCCCCCCCCCAAAAGCCCACAAACTCCTTACCTCATTGGGGGTGGCAGAAGCCACCGCCGCCGCCTCCTGCGCGCCCCTCTAGATGTGTGTGCGCCTGCGCTGTCCGTTTGTGAATGGCCTGCGCGGGCGCACGCCCTGGAGGAGTGACGCGCGGAAGGCGGCGGCGGACGGGCTCTCTCTCCGATTGGTGTGCCCTGCCAAAGTGGACCAAAACACAGGATAGTATAAATCCTGGGTCTTGGTCCACTTTTAACATACACATGTTTCATGGTCCATAGTACAAGCTGGTTTTATAATTTACATTAACATCACAAACCCCACTACAGTGCAATCCAACTGGCAACCACCCCTATGTTTCAGCCCACACCATGATGGGGGCTAGCAAATGTGTTATTTTGGTAAGTTGTTCCGGCTAACACATGTTGGACACTAGTAAGATTCTACACTCAACTACAAATTAGGCCTTACCATTGCACTGTCAAGGTTATTGGCACATTATCTTTATGTGTCCATGTTGCAACCATAAATAATTTACATGAACTCATGGACCAGGAAATATGCTAATGTCGGACAACATGTGTGTAACCATGCAAGCATTTGTTTTGGCAGACTCCATAACCAGATGGCTGTGAAATAGTCATGTGTCATTGGCCCACTAATTTTTGTTGTCTCTTTTGCTTTCTCCTGACAGATGTGGCCACGCAGATGGAGCCGGTGACCATCCTCCCCACCCCAGCTCCCGGGACGGCCAGCAGCATGGGCCCCAGCCACAGCTGCGATGGTGAGTACATCCCACTTCATATGCCTAAAGACTTGTGACCCCTATGTCTTATAGTAAATTCTGGAGACATTTACAATGTACCTATGTGTTTTCTAAACACACATCTAGGTTACATGTGTTTGTTCAACAATCCTAAATGCATGTCTGCATGCTTGATTGTTGGCTCCCATTCTTGTTTTGGCCACATAGTGTAAAATTGTGGTTTATTGCAAACAAAATTGGCCTGCTAAGGTGGTGACCTCTAATATGCTTGGCCCAACCAGTTTAATCGTTAGGACTTAGGCCCTGATGTTTGGCTGTAACTAAACAAATAAATGTCCACACTGGGACCTAGACCTTAATTTATTCCCAAGAGTTAAGAGTAAATGTATGCTTGGGATGTTGTGGCCACATTTAAGGCAGCCACTAGTACTCATATAATGGTAACACCTAAGGGCACAGTGGCCAACAATGTGAATGTGAGTGTCAGCTAATTTGAGCCAATTACATTACATTGCTACATCTGTGTATGTTGAGGTCACATTCTATCTTTTGAATATGGTTTTTTTCTACTCTCTACAGCTTGTGAAAACCAGCATCGCAGACTGTGGCAGTCGATCCGGCGTCTTCGCCTTATGCTGCTGGCCTTGAAGAGGCGTCGTTAGGGTGGGGGGGTATGTTTTGAGCCGCTGTGCGGCCGAATGTTGGGCCTGTTGCCCGCCTTGCAGAATAATAAATATTTTGTATTTTTGTAATTACAGTGTGTTGTGCCTTGTCAAGCATAGTTTAAGTGTCTACCAACCCATTATTTGTAAAATGTTGGTGTACCTTTGTAGCCATTTAATGTGTAAATCATAGTAAGATATGGTCACCAATGTGTGTCATACATTTCTGGCTACATGTACATATCTAGATCTAGAGACGCATCCCTGACTGTGTTCTTAGCTATGTCTTTGAAAAAACACAATTTAGAAGTGGGGTACTCAAATGTATTAGAAACAAATGAAACACAACAAAAAGAAATTCAATATTCTTGGCTTGGGGGCCTGGGAGGTTGCGAGTCATTGCTAGGGGTGGTGTTGGGGGACAACAGTGCAGTAAAAAAAATAGACTGCTGTTGTATCAGCTGATGTATCAACAACAAACTTTGGTCCTGGCGCTGTAAAGATTGCTCCATCACATGTGCAATGCGATCCAGTTCCCGGTTGGTTTGAATTTGGTGTCCTTCTCTCACATCCTGGAGCTGGCGCTGCAGGTCCTCAATTTGTTGCCGACACACCAGCACCTGATTTTCCAACACCGCAATGCGCTCATTAGTTCCATCACGCGGCTGTTGGTGACTGTAGTCCTCCAGAATCCGGACCCCTAGCTCATAAAAATCGGCACTGGTTGGTGCCACACCTCCTCATGTTGTGTGTTCCGGCTAAAAAACAAAAAGAAAAGATTGTAGTGAAGGTGAAACAATGCAGGTATGCCCCTACCAATCATTTACCCAAAGTGTAACAATCAAACTTACCCTTGATTGAGCCTCTGTAGCTTGGCCACATGGCACTTGGGAAGAGGTCCCAGCTTGGGGTTCAGGTCTGGCCTCCTGCCAAAACACCAAAGAAATAACATGTTACATGTTGGTTCATGGACTACCCACAAACATGTTTATGTGGTTATTGTTCCCCAAAATCAGCCATGTTACCTCAGTGCCGTCCGCCCGAAGTAGTTCCGGGGTCTGGCTGCCAGAAATGGGCAAATCCACATCTGAGAGATGGGGCAAGCTGGCATATGCTAAACAGGAAAGTCATGTTAGTAGGTCAGATGGATAGACTATCGAGGCCATACCTCAACAAAGTTGCAGATTACACACTAGCCAAAAGGGATCTTGTAAACTCAGATTGCTAACATGTAATATATGTATAAGTATTTAAGAGGAAGATGAGCCAATAATTGGGCCAAACAATAACAGACACTTTGCTCAAATTACACATACCCGCAATCTCCCAGATGTCCGGAGTTTGGCCCTCACTCGAGCTTTGCCCTTGAAAAAACACGTTTAAGCACAAATTGGCCTACTAAATTACCAAAAAAGGTTTGCAAAAATCCTTACGAGATAATCAAGCAAAACCAACTTACCCTCATCTCTAGCAGCCTCAACGTGAAGGGCCCTTTCCGGACAACCACTTCCGATATTCCGGGCAACTAAAAAACACAATTAATGTCTCTAAATATTCCTAACACTACTTTGGTGAATGTTTGTCTTTTAATATACCAAAAAAATGCATTGCAATCACTCTAAACAGTTTACTAATGAGCCTGGGGATGGCAAATCCACTAAAAAAAACAATCTTCAAGTTGACCTAGCAAACATGTAGATTATTAGATTAACCAAATAGAACCAGTGTAACATAAACAGCATAAAGGATACATTGTTTTGGGCAATACACACCAACAGGGTCCTGTTGACCTGCAACATCGGAAGTGGTGTCCAAAGATGAAGCAGTGACTTGGCCTACCAAGAAAAAAGAGGAATGAAAGACATGCACTTGTGTTAAAGCGGCTAAAGCAAGGTTGACACATGCACTTACCGGCATCCAAAGAGTAGCTTGGCTCCTGAGGAGATGCTGGTGCCAATGGCGGTGCAGCTAGGCAAATTCAAAGAATAAATTTAGCCATTGGTAATGTGCGGGACCCAAAAAAGAAATAAGGTGTGTGTGAGCAGCTCAAGCAATAATATTCCCTAATCAAGGCCAGTGTGGCTTCCACATGTATATGCAGATATATGGCCACACATCTCTGGCTTCCCACATAGCTACACATGTTAGGGCCTTGTTAGTTAGATGCTGAGAGGGTTAAAGTGGGCGTGAAATTAGTCCGCAGGCCCTTATTAGTAATCCTCAACAGTGGTACAAGCTATTGTTTGAGGTGCTCCCACACCCATTTTGTACAAAAACAACCCAGCCCATAAATTAGTGATAAATACCTTCAATGGCAGACTGGGTTAGGCTTGAGGTTGGTTGAAGGGCAGGAGTTGTGGTGTCCTCAGCCAAATCCGGGACATCACCATGTGCACCTATGCAGAAAGCAACAGACAAGAAAGGAAAACATTTATGAGGTATAATGTACTACTTCACAGGTCCTACTGTTAGTTGGCCAGAAAGAGACAAAGCAAATCACATACATTAACATTACCAGCAAAAAATATGCAGAAAATATGTACCTTGAGTCCAACCTGTGGTGTCATCCCCAGCATCAACACCCTGCAGCCGAATCAGCGGAATTTTGGGCTTCAGCATCTCCTCATATGGCCTGTAGGTACTCTTTGGACCCTGGATGGTCCCACTCTCAACATCAAGATCATGCTTCATCTTTTGCATAAGGGCCCTTCTCAAAGTGTAGAAGCGTTTCTTGCAGGATGGGCCACTACGTGGGTATTGAGCACTGCTAGTAAGCTCCTCCCCAATGGCATCCCACAATTTGCTCCTTTCTTGCTTGCCTATAGACTGGCTTTGGGAGCCAAATATTAGCTCCCATTTGGCCAGGATAAGGCGCACAAGAGTATTGTTCTCCGCCAAATTAAATTCTGGCTCCCTCTTGGCAAATAGGTGGCTGGCCTTGGGTGCAGGCTCACCTTGGGCCTGGGCCCTTTTCCTTAAGGGAGGTCTGCGCACAGCACCCAACACACTCCTACTTGGGCCAGCTGTGGCCCGGCAGATGTCCAGAATTTGGCTCCATCCTGTAGCTGCACACACACACCACTAGACAACACACAAGCACGCATACAGACTACAGAATGGCATCGCCCTCTTTTTGGGTTGGGCAGTTTTTATGTGCTCTACCAACCAATCACAAACAGGTCCACTTAATTGCTTCACACATACTGGCCAGGTGCTTGTAGCCACAGCTCCACTGCACTGATTGAACCATGTTTGGTAGGCAATTAACTAATTACAGAGCTCATTAACCAAACAACACACAACCAAAGACAACAATGTACTCATGTATATTAAACACTTGTGACATGTGGCTCTACAAACGGCTATTTAAATAAAGAGCAGCTTACCTTTCATTGGTCCACCACAGAATTTACAGCCATGTCCGTTAATGCACGCAAGTTTCGGCTCACGTACACTAGTAGCGCTAATAGCGTGCACATGTGCAATCCGTTTCACGCACACCTGGGTCAGCTAATTGCAGACAGGAAATAGCAGAGCAACACAAAAGGGGGCAAAGCGGACCTGTCCTTTTTCAAAGTGAAGTATAAATGGCTGGATTTGCCAACCTTCTGGTATTGTTACACTGTGGCAAAGGCTGTGGTGTGGTGGTGTGGTGTTTTTGTCCCTTAGCTCATTTTAGTGTCTGGCTGGGTTGGGTCCTCACTCTCTGTGGCTTGTTGGGTGATTTCTGGCATCAGTGCTGTTTCTTTAGGAGATTGATTTTGTTGGCATATGCAAATATTGTGGAGCATACAGCAAGTGAGGCTTGATTTTGGGGCCTTTTGTGGGCTGTGCAGCAACTCCCCTCTTGGTTGTGCCTAACTTAGAAAGCAAACTTTCAGCAGTCTGGTGGTTCAGACCACTATACTTTTGGTTTTGTGGTGAGCTGCATTGTAGTGAGTGTGTGAGGAGTGTGCTTGCTTGTGTGTGTGGTGTGTTTGTGGATTTTGTATTTGTTTTGCTTATTTGGTATATCTGTTGAGTGTGAGATGGATAAGAGGGTGATGTATGGGTTATGGGTGCAGGGATGTGTGAGAATGCTGGAAGAGCAGGAGGCCAGGGAGGAGGGTGCTGTGAGGCTTAGGGCACCCCGATCCTTTGGCATTCACCTTTCAGTGTGGGATTTAAGTGACGAGCAGATCAGGAGCCGCTTCCGTCTGAATCGTGCAGCACTACAGTCCCTATATGATCAGATTAAGACCAAAATCGATCCATCCACCAAACGCACCAGATCCATTCCAGGCATAGTACGCCTATGTGCCAGTCTTAATATTTTGGCACGAGGGACCTTCCAGGCAACCTCTGCCCTCCTCAGCGGGATCAGCCAGGCCACAATGAGCCGCATATTTTTCCAGGTAGTACTGGCTATTTGTGACCTGATCCCTATTTACATCCAATTTCCTGAGGATGAGGATGAGGTTGCCAAAATAAAACAGGCTTTCTATCGCATAGGAGGGATCCCGAATGTGCTAGGGTGCGTGGATGGTACACATATCCCTTTCCGCCCTCCCCGTGCACAGGAGCTGCATTATCGGAACCGAAAGCAGTTCCACTCCATCAATGTCATGGTTGTGTGTGACCATGACATGAAGCTGCGGGCCGTGAGATCTGGTTTCCCCGGCTCATGCCACGACTCTTACGTGCTGCAGCGGTCAGTCCTGTGCAGGAAGTTTGAGAACAACGAAATGCCAGCTGGCTGGCTACTGAGTAAATAAGTAACCATGTCAAAGTATTTTGCCTAAAATATGTGGCCTAGTAAGCTATATTTTTAAAAATGAAAACAAAAACATGTACTAGTACTAATTGCTGTCTCTCTCCTTGTGTTTTTCCCACAGCGGACAAGGGATACGAGCAGAGAACGTGGGTAATGACTCCGGTCAGAAACCCACAGACCTCTGCCCAAGAACGCTACAATGCAGCACATCGCAAAACCAGAAGCATTGTGGAACGAACCATTGGACTGCTGAAAGCGCGCTTTCTGTGTTTGGCACGCCCAGGAGGAGAGATGTTGTACAGTCCACAAAAGGTCTCCAAGATTATCCTCGCATGCTGTGTGCTCCACAATCTTTGTATATGCCACAGAATCCAACCCCCTGAAGAAACAGCACTGGTGGCCGAAATCCCCAACTTGGCCGCAGAAACGAGTGAGGACACCCAGACTGGCTTTGAGCTAAGGGAAAGCATGATCACTTCGTTTTTTGCGGTAAGCTAACTACCCTTCACTCTAATCCAAGTACTGCACTACAGGGGAAAAATGTGTTGCCTACAATCATAATTTGTCACAAACTACTATAAGGGCTGTGTAAGCTGACCCTAACCACTCTAAGGGCTGTGTAAGATGAGCCAAACCACTCTAAGGGCTGTGTAAGCTGAGCCAAACCACTCTAAGGGCTGTGTAAGATGAGCCAAACCACTCTAAGGGCTGTGTAAGATGAGCCAAACCACTCTAAGGGCTGTGTAAGATGAGCCAAACCACTCTAAGGGCTGTGTAAGCTGAGCCAAACCACTCTAAGGGCTGTGTAAGATGAGCCAAACCACTCTAAGGCCTGTGTAAGATGAGCCAAACCACTCTAAGGGGCGGGGGGAAGTTGACCAACATAACAATTAGGGGTGTTGTGCAAGTTGGCAAAAACTGTCCCAAAGAAAATTTAAAAAATGTCAATAAATGCAAAACAAAAAAAAAATTCCAATGTTTCTTCTTTTTTAGGCACCAAGATAAAAAACCACTGGAGTTTTATTGGTCACTTTCACCCAACAAAATTTAAAAATAAAACAAAATTCACTAAAGAAACATGTTGCAATGTGTTTACTACTGAAGGTACTAACATTGATTTCAAGCCAACAGCAAACCAAGGCGCAGGCGCTGTGTTGAATAGCGTGTGTCAAAATGACAGCGCCTACAAAGCTGATCTGAAACATCATATTCACCAATGTAGCCATTGTTCACAACAACGCCAGGTAGCGACTGAGGAGGCCTGCTATGGCGAATCGCAGCCGCCCGCGGCGTACGCTAGCGGCGCTCATAGCGCCATACTTCAGTCGCTCATCTGTCGCTACCTGGCGCTATTACTGAATCGGCCTCCCCGTCTTTTGGCAAAAGGTCTGGGTGAGGCACCAGCCCATTCAGCCCCCAAAGCAAGGAAGCCGACCGGGATTTTCCCCTGTGCTGCCTTTTACTATTCCCTCCATGTAGATGGGTGATCCAAGCCTTATCCAGTGCACCACTAAATTTCCAATCAGGAGCACTGATAATGGAGGTTTAGCATGTCCTATTGGAGGAGCACCAGCATGTGCATAGATGACAGTGTGTGGAACAGCTGCTATACAGTATCTAAAGGTAAGCCGACAGGGGGCATATGACATCTTTGCATTAGGATTCAATTTTGGGTGAAAATTAATTTAAAAATGGAACAAAACCCACCAGCGGCCGGCCTGGAATCTAAAAGATTGAAGAAGAATCTAAAAGATTCTAGGGCTGGCCACTGGCTTTTCTCTGGGGCATCCCGAATCATTGAACAAGAGCCTGTGAATGCACCGTTAGACCAAAGAGAGACCAGATTTACTGGGCTAACTGGTGGGTTTCCCACATCGGGGAATCCTGATTCGGGATGCACCAGGGGCACGGAACAAAACCCAGCCCAGCCCAACCCAAGTCAAATTCCTGGGTTTTGTTCTGCTTTAAATGGGATTCTTTTCACTCTAAAATAATTTACCTACTGAGCATAGAGATGGATTAAAGTGGAACAAAACCCCAAGATTTGGGCTATCTTTCAGATTCCAGGGCTGGTTGCTCTGGGTTTTGTTACAAAAAGAAATCACTATCATTAATGATACAATAAACAATCACTACGCTTATATATACTAATGCACAGAATAAAGCCACTGATTTGAACTTTGTGTAGACATAGGTGCACCTGCAGCCCCATGCCCAGCTCCCCTGCGGTGTGCACGTCTGAATTCTATCTGAATGGCTGAGTGCAGGGAGCGTGCACAGCTGCAGAGAAGCTGGGGATACAGCGCTGGCAGAGATTGCGCTGCAGGACCCGTCGGGATCAGGTAAGATTACCGCCGCCCCGGGGGGGTTTCACACATCAGGGCATCCGATATAAGATGTCCCGGGTGCAGGCTAGCGGCCAGTCCTGGAATCCTTTGGATTCCAAGTCGGCAGCATGGGTTATTGTTCCACAGTGTCAATCAATTTTTCAAAGAGATTTGTGAGCGATCTAACCCCCCAAAAATGATCTAAAGTGGAGAAAAGATGTCACATAAAAATTGAAAATGCACTCCTGAAAATGTCTAGTTTTTAATCGCAGATTTGGAATCTTCATATGAATAAAGTTGACATATATCTCTGGTTTCTGAAACGCTTTTTAACCCCCTAATGACCCACCTCATTTTAGCCTTGAGTCAGTACATTTTTGTCCCTCATTGTTTCCAGCGGTCCAGGCAGGCACATAGGTAGGTAGGATGGCAGGAAGGTGGACTGGTGGATCAGCGGACAGGTGGATGGAGGGTCTGGCAGGTAGGTAGGTAGCAGGTAGGTGGGTGGAAGACGGATAGGTTGCTGGGCAGTCACGTGGGAGGGTGGGTAGTTCGGAAGGGCCCAGGCTTACGGTTGGACTCCAGCCTTATGTATACTAGCGCTGACATGCCACCCCACGTCCCAAGATGTCAGTAGCCACCCCGCCCCAAAGATGCCTGTGCCCTCCCCACTCCTAAGATGATAGTTCCTGCCCCACCCCTAACATGCCGGTGCCTGTTGGCCAAAGTAGTAGGTCACCCTGACTGGTGAGGGTCTGGTAGCACTGCCGCAGATCTACGGATCCCAGTGGGAGGAGCGGGCACAGCATATCGGCGGGTTCTTTTGCAAACATACTTGGCACCTTATGGACACTTGGAGGATTAATGAAAAAATATAAGCACCCAAATGAGCAATATTCAAATTATAGTCAATGAGGATCTGTACAATCTCCATGGCATCAGCTCTTTGCTGTACTTTTTAATCTTAAAGTGGACCAAAACCCAGCATTCAATCGGGGGTCCCCCACTGTGTGAAATGCTGGAGGTCGCCGATACAAACTGACCTCTTCACGGTCCTACAGCACATGCGCAGCCGCTCGTCCAATCAGCGCATTCGGATCTGCTCACGTCAGCCACGTCCCCCACTACCTTCTAACAGGGAGCATGCCTGTGCCAGCCATTCACAAATGCCTGGAACAGGCACAAGCCCTGCTAAAGGGATAAGTGGGGATGTGGCTGCGGCTCGCTCATGCGCTGCTGGACTGGAAAAGCAGGTAAGTGTAGAAACATAGAAACATAGAAGGGTGACGGCAGAAGGAGACCATACGGTCCATCTAGTCTGCCCTTATGTGTATACTGTATGTTCTCTTTATCTTAGGATAGATGTGTGCTTATCCCAGGCATGTTTACATTCAGTGACTGTTGATTTTTCAACTACCTCTGCTGGAAGTTTGTTCCAAGCACCTACTACTCTTTCTGTAAAATAATATTTTCTAACATTGCTCCTGATCTTCCCCCCGACTAGCTTCAGGTTGTGCCCCCTTGTTCTATCATTAAGCTTCTTCTTAAAAACACTTCCCTCCTGAACCTTATTCAATCCTTTCACATATTTAAAGGTCTCAATCATGTCCCCCCTCTCCCTTCTTTCCTCCAGACTGTACAAATTAAGTTCTTTAAGGCCCTTATTTAACAAGGGATAGCGCCAGGTAGCGAATGGTGAGCGAACGGTAATGACGGTCACCGCCACGAGAACGCCGGCTCCCCTCCGCAATCACACATTTATGAAGCCGATCCTGCTTAGCGACTGACAGAGCGCCAGATAGCGAATCATTCATCATTATTCCAGCCTCACCCCACAGCGCCAGCGAGCGACCTTGAACAGCGACAGGTATGACCTCTCGCTACCTGGCGCTCTCCAATGCATTTCAATGGAGCAATCTTTAAATATTCATAATTAATTGCTAATAATTTTTTTTTTTTTTTTTTTAATGTCAAAAATTCTGTGACCACTTCTGCAATGTTAGATATTTTTTTTAAGCTAAAAAAAAAAAAAAAAATTGTGCAGAATTGATATTACAGGTCTGATATTAATGTATTCATATTACAAAATGTTTTGAAAAACATGTTTTGTTTTTTTTTCGAAAAATATGGTTGTTTGGGGGTTAAAAAACTATTTTTAACCCATCGCCGCCAGCGCTCTGGGGTTTAAACAAGCATTTCACAGCGCGAGAATTTTTGGAGCGTGATTTGTTAATGAATATGCTGGGAGCCGTTCACTATGGCCGTTCGCTGTAATGCGCTCCCATACAGCGCAGAACCTGTCAAACAGCGACTCATAAACCCGTATTCAACATTACCGCACACCGAATGAGTCGCTGTCAACAGCCGAACAACGGCAAAGCACATCGAATACTAGCGGGCGCTGTGAAATTAACGCTACTGTCGCTCATCTGTCGCTACCTGGCGCTATTAATGAATCAGCCTGCCCATCTCTCCTGATACGTTTTAAGTTTAAGTCCTTCCACCATTTTTGTTGCCGGCCTTTGGACACGTTCTATTTGAATAATGTCTTTTTGCAGGTAAGGTCTCCAGAACTGCACACAGTATTCTAGCTGTGGCCTCACCAGGGCTCTATACAGCGGCATCACAACCTCCCTCTTCCTACTGGTGATGCCTCGAGCTATGCAGCCGAGCATCCTGCTTGCTTTTCCCACTGCCTGGCTACACTGTCCACTCATCTTGCAGCTATCAGTAATCAGTACCCCTAAATCTCTCTCCTCCGTATGGGTGACCAGGAGGATTTTGGATTAATTAACCTAAATTGAAGTAACTTTATAGTGAGTGCCTGTTAGTGCAGACCGGCATCATTATATTTTAGATTTATCATGGTTGTGGCCTAACCAAGTCGGGCACCCGATTTCCTACTATCTGCTACAGCTGGAGAGGGGGAGGCCGATTCATTAATAGCGGCAGGTAGCGACAGATGAGCGACGGTAGCGGTATTTTCACAGCGCCCGCTAGTAGTCGCTGTGCTTGGCCGTTGTTCAGTTGTTGATAGCGACTGAGTCGGTGTGCAGTAATGTTGAATACGGGGTGACGAGTCGCTATTTGACAGGTTCCACGCTGTATCGGAGCGCATGATAGCAACTGGTCAGAGCGACCGGCTCCCACCACATTCATCAAAAAATCACGTTCCAAAAATTCTCGCGCTGTGAAATGCATGTTTAAACCCCAGAGCGCTGGAGGCGATGGGTTAAAAGTAGTTTTTTAACCCCCAAACAACCATATTTTTGGAAACCCAAAAAACAAGTTTTTAATTACATTTTGTAATATGAATACATTAATATCAGACCTGTAATATCAATTCTGCACAAAGTTTCTTTTTTTTTTTTTTACCTTAAAAAAAATATCTAACATGGCAGAAGTGGTCACAGAATTTTTCACATAAAAAAAAAACAAAAAAACATTATTATGAATTAATTATGAATATTTAAAGATTGTTCCACTGAAATGCATTGGAGAGCGCCAGGTAGCGAGAGGTCATACCTGTCGCTGTTCAAGGTCGGACGCTGGCGCTGTGGGCTGAGGCTGGAATAATGATGAATGAGTGGCTATCTGGCGCTATCTCAGTCGCTAAGCAGGATCGGCTTGATAAATGTGTGATTGTGGTGGGGAGCCGGCGTTCTCGTGGCGGGGCCCGTCATTACCGGTCGCTCACCAGGCGCTCCTGTCACTATCCCTTGTTAAATAAGGGCCTGAGTCTTTCCATTTATTTGTTTTAACTTGTCCTTAGGTTACTTACAATTACACCCAAAGAGAGACGCTAATGCAACATTGTAACATTTTAGACAAGTTACAGCAGCTCTTCTATCTGTAGCAAATATTTGTTACAATTGGCACAGCCTGATCATGTAACGGTATCCAGAGCCCTGTCTCCAGGGGCCCACAGAGAGCACAGAAGTTAGAACTGAAGAGCCACTGTAATAAGATAAGGGACTTAGATACAACATAATAATAATAAATCCTTCCTCTTAGAACAAGCCCAGCACTGCCGAAATATCTCTGGTTACTTTTAAGTAGTAAGCAATAACCAAGAAATCGAAGCAAGGCAATTCAGTACTTACCTGCCAGTGCCACCCGAACACACAGTCTCCATGATGTATCCCCGGCGTGATGCGGAACAAATGATCAGGACTGGAGGGGACTTATTAAGAGCGCAGGATGGAGATCTGCTCGTGATCCTTAACTATTTCCATCATTCCTCCGGGAACACACTCCCCGACATGTGCTGTTCTTTATTGGCAGAAGTCCTATTTTGTAACTTGTATATTAAAATAAAGTATGTACAGCCTGTTCTGTATCGTATACTGATTTAAAATGTGTACCTCCTGTTCTATATTGTATTCAGAATTAAAGCATGTACTGTCTGTTCTAAATTGTGTTATTATATAAAGTGTGTACAGTATGTCTGACATTGTATACCGATATAAAGTGTGTACTGCCTGTTTTATATTATATTCCAAAATAAAATGTGTACCTCCTGTTCTATATTGTATTCAGAAATAAAGCATGTACTGTCTGTTCTAAATTGTATTATTATATAAAGTGTGTACAGTATGTCTGACATTGTATACCAATATAAAGTGTGTACTGCCTGTTTTATATTATATTCCAATATAAAGTGTGTACCTCCTGTTCTATATTGTATTCAGAAATAAAGCATGTACTGTCTGTTCTAAATTGTATAATTATATAAAGTGTGTACAGTATGTGACATTGTATACTGATATAAAGTGTGTACTGCCTGTTTTATATTATATTCCAATATAAAGTGTGTACCTCCTGTTCTATATTGTATTCAGAAATAAAGCATGTACTGTCTGTTCTAAATTGTATAATTATATAAAGTGTGTACAGTATGTGACATTGTATACTGATATAAAGTGTGTACTGCCTGTTTTATATTATATTCCAATATAAAGTGTGTACCTCCTGTTCTATATTGTATTCAGAAATAAAGCATGTACTGTCTGTTCTAAATTGTATAATTATATAAAGTGTGTACAGTATGTGACATTGTATACTGATATAAAGTGTGTACTGCCTGTTTTATATTATATTCCAATATAAAGTGTGTACCTCCTGTTCTATATTGTATTCAGAAATAAAGCATGTACTGTCTGTTCTAAATTGTGTTATTATATAAAGTGTGTACAGCATGTCTGACATTGTATACCGATATAAAGTGTGTACTGCCTGTTTTATATTATATTCCAATATAAAGTGTGTACCTCCTGTTCTATATTGTATGCAGAAATAAAGCATGTACTGCTGTAAATAAGGGGCCTTTATGGAAAATCAATATTGTTAATAATGGTATGTATGTATATATATATATATATATATATATATATATATATATATATATATATATATTTGAATATACAGCAGGGCAGGGCATGACATGAAGTGGGAAGGCCTAAGGCACGTTTTCCAAGCTAGTTAATATCTGCATTCCAAAACCAGAAAATAGAACAAAAGACATCTGAGAGGGCACTAGATAATATCAACATTCTGTGACCATACCATAAATCTGTTGTATAGACCTGAAATAGCAGTTACACCCTCCTAGCAAAACACCTGGACATCGAAGGTTAGATAGACGCTGGCACCATAAATTATACAAACGGCTTCTGGGAATTTCCGGGATGCACCCTCTTTTGTCAAGCCCAAGGGAAGGGAAGACTAGGGTCGTAAAAGTTCAAAGGAATACCAGAAGCTTACTTTTAGTATAATTAGGAGATGAGGATGGCAGGAAGGAAAGGAGGCAGAAGGAAGGAGAGGCAAGACGGGGGAGACGGCTTGGAGCGGAGACTGCTAGCACAGGAGAAGCTTGTGAGTGCCGTATCAGGAGGGTAATGTGTCTTTCCCTGTATATATGTATGCCAGTCTCATAACTGTATGCCAGTCTCATGTATTGTGTTTGATTTGAGATTTGATTGCAACATTGTGTTATTTTGTCAACAATATACCTCTTTATTTACTGCGTGTCTCAGTGTCTCTTGCATATACCAGAAGTCAAAAGAACTATAGTCTTATAGTCTTATGCGTGTATCCATTGCGTGATTATTGGCCAGATATTGATAATATTGGTATATGTGTTGCCTATTTTAGTCGAGCCGGGCAGGATATAAATATATACACAATATTATTAATATCTAGATATGGATATAATATCTAGTTAGTAATATTAATATCCACTTGTTTACATTTGGTCGAGCGGCAGACAGGAGATACTATTTATAATATTATTAATATTGTTGTTTATGTTATTA
This sequence comes from Gastrophryne carolinensis, assembly GCA_027917425.1. Classification (NCBI taxonomy): domain Eukaryota; kingdom Metazoa; phylum Chordata; class Amphibia; order Anura; family Microhylidae; genus Gastrophryne; species Gastrophryne carolinensis. Next base: position 54,786,495 of record CM051240.1, read on the forward strand.
GTATTGTTTACAGTTTGGCAAGCCACGGGCAGGAGATATTCTATTGTTTACAGATTGGCTAAGCCAGGCACGAGGCATCTTGTGTATTTGCAGAGCACTGTGTTGTGGTGAATATTGAGTGTATTGTGGTATATAATACAGTGTGCAATTCAATTTCTATAGTTCACAGACCGCTGTTGCTATTGGTAACTATAGCATATTTTTAAGTGTTGCAATTGATTTGAAGTGCCTTATTGTATAGACATGGAGGGTCTTGCAAAAAAGATGAACAAGATAAAGAATGCAGAGGGGATTATTAGAGCAATGCAGGGATCCAGTAACCCATGGGCTGAAGCCCAGGATTATGTATCTAAATGCATTGCTGCTAAGCAAATCTCCAAATCTGAGGGCAAACGCTTTTTGATTTATGGGGCAGTTTGGATTGCAAAGGAGTTTGTTTTGGTGAAAATACAAAATGAAAGCCTCAAAGAGGAGGTAAACTCCCTGGATAAAGCGCTAGGAGCCATGAGGGCATCTACTGAAAGTTTGGGCGCAATTGTGGAGCAGCTGAGAGCTGAGAGCAGAGAATTGCGCAGAAACAATCAGATAATGTCAGAAAAACTGATAGTCACAGAAAAAGAAGTTGAACTTGTGTCTGTGGATATCAGGAGACAGGATGATGCTTTTCTTAGTGCTGCTGAGGAGGTTTCATGTGGGTCTTCACCAAATGAGCATATAGATTCGGGGGTGCAGGGTAAGTGTATGAGTGAAAATTACCCAAAGGTAGCCCCAAAGGTTAGTGCAGTCACACAAGCTCCAGTGGCAGTCTCAAGGCCCCCATTACAAAAAGCAATGCCTAGAATAATTAACTCTGCTGTAGCCTGCAGAGACAATGTAAAGAGAGCTAGAAGTGTGAAGTGCCACTCCTGTGGCCAAGCGGATCACATTTCCAGGCTCTGCCCCTCTGCAAAACCAATGTGTAGTAATAAAGCCCAGAGTTATAGAACCCACAAAAGGCAGACAATGGTTTACTCTGCTAGATTTGGGACAGGGAGCTTTAACCAAAAGAAATTTGCTAGGGAGCATTATAGTCAAAGCAAACCTGTAAAGTGTGTCCCAGTAAAATGGTTAAGAGCCAGAAATGAATACCTTATGGCAGAAAATCTGCAGTTGAGGAGTGATATGAGCTCACTGATCCAACAGGTTATGGCCATAAGAGAAGAGGTAAGTATGTCGGGGAACAGAAGAATGTTGGATGAGCCAAGGCTTGCACCAAAGGTTATAGAGAGGCACCCAGTTAGGTGTTATTAACTCTGTGTGCTTTGTCTTTCAGGTCCATTGGATAAAATCCCGGCTAAGTCTCTGATTAACTCTTTGATTTTTCCATTAGGTTTTGAGGACCTTAACGTGGGCTTTTTTTGTGTCGGTTTTTTTTATGTGCACACGTTTAGGATAAGCCTCAAAGATTAATTTGATAAAAGCAGTCAGGTTATCAAAAATCTAAATTCATTTTGGTTTTTAGTTAAAATACCTGAACTGCTAAGCTGGCATGGACAGGGTTTCGGATATCCCTGATTTCCACTAAAGTGTAAATTTAGTATTTTTTTGTGATTGCGCCATATTTTACGGATTGCGCATATTTAATAACTAGTGCCAGCCTAGTGTTTGTAGGTTTTGCTCCCAGGTGTCACTGGCAGACTGGAATGCTCTGTTGCTGGGGCTGCAGTGTCACTCACAGGCATTATTAGCATTAGCATTTCTATACAGCCAGTGTCTTTCCAGTGACAATGCATTGGGAACTGGTTTTTAAGTTTTTTTTTCCTTTTACAATGAACAATGAAAAGGTTAAAATTCATATTTTAGCCTGTTCATTGGATCAATCATTTTAAATTGTGTGCTTGTAAGCTATTTTTGCTGTTATGTTATTGGAGTGGGTACCATTATTTTTTTTGCTAAGTAACTTTTTTTGTAGTTGGTACACAGGCACACAATTTGAAACTATCTGTTTGTTTATGTCTTCTTACTTTAAATGTTATGAAGTGGGCGAGGTTTAGTGCTTAGGATTGTTCAATATGGTCAACATACTAGGTCTGCATTAGGTGGACCTATTATCTTATGGATGTGTGTTTTAATATGTTGTATATTGTTGTAAAATAACCTTTAAACAGTATTTTTTCCATAGATAGCCCAGAGACGCCCTTGATTTGAGTTTGCAGAGACGGAGGGGATTATTGATATAGCATAGTAGCAACCATTCTTTGGTTATAGCTTGAATCCTCAAAGCCACATCTACAGAGTCACACTTTCTTTTGTTCAAGGTTTTTCTTTCAGACATTTCCACCGTAATACGCCGTTTGCTATGTTGCATTATGTTTATGCTCTGTGACCAAAAATCTATTTCTTGGAGTCTGCTGTGTATCACTGTGTTGGAGAGTATATCACCGAGTGCTTCTAATATTGCAGATGTACTGTTGCTGTAACTCATTATGGTCTGTGTGAACTGTCAAAGTACATGTGCACCCATGACAATATGGACTGTTCTAATGATATGCACCATGAAACAATGGGCAGTTCTGATGATGTGCACCCATAACAATATGCACGCTGTGCAATCAGTATATTATGGACGGTCACCTTGTGCACCCACCTCGCTGATGATAATACAGGCCTTGGAGACTCAGTGACAGCTGATAAAGCATTGTCTGCAACATACAATGGAAGTCGACGGATGTCTGTCAATACCAGCAGCAGTGAATAAATCCGGATGTCACCAGATTTGGTCACCCAAAATCACATAAGCAGTTATGGATGGTGTAAAAATATGAAATATGTTTGATGATCTGCTGAAGAAGGTGTGGCATTAAAACATTTGTGTGGTGGCTGAAGGATGCAGGCTGTAACTTGAGATACTGCAGGTTGTCATAACACTGTGCGGTAATATATCGGGTCCCATCGGTCTCAGCAAATTTCAAGCACTTACATTTTATATATTTGTGAGACCTCGATATATATATATACATATAAATATAATATATATATCTCTGTCTCAAGTGGGCGATATGTAAATAAGGGGCCTTTATGGAAAATCAATATTGTTAATAATGGTATGTATGTATATATATATATATATATATATATATATATATATATATATATATATATATATATTTGAATATACAGCAGGGCAGGGCATGACATGAAGTGGGAAGGCCTAAGGCACGTTTTCCAAGCTAGATAATATCTGCATTCCAAAACCAGAAAATAGAACAAAAGACATCTGAGAGGGCACTAGATAATATCAACATTCTGTGACCATACCATAAATCTGTTGTATAGACCTGAAATAGCAGTTACACCCTCCTAGCAAAACACCTGGACATCGAAGGTTAGATAGACGCTGGCACCATAAATTATACAAACGGCTTCTGGGAATTTCCGGGATGCACCCTCTTTTGTCAAGCCCAAGGGAAGGGAAGACTAGGGTCGTAAAAGTTCAAAGGAATACCAGAAGCTTACTTTTAGTATAATTAGGAGATGAGGATGGCAGGAAGGAAAGGAGGCAGAAGGAAGGAGAGGCAAGACGGGGGAGACGGCTTGGAGCGGAGACTGCTAGCACAGGAGAAGCTTGTGAGTGCCGTATCAGGAGGGTAATGTGTCTTTCCCTGTATATATGTATGCCAGTCTCATAACTGTATGCCAGTCTCATGTATTGTGTTTGATTTGAGATTTGATTGCAACATTGTGTTATTTTGTCAACAATATACCTCTTTATTTACTGCGTGTCTCAGTGTCTCTTGCATATACCAGAAGTCAAAAGAACTATAGTCTTATAGTCTTATGCGTGTATCCATTGCGTGATTATTGGCCAGATATTGATAATATTGGTATATGTGTTGCCTATTTTAGTCGAGCCGGGCAGGATATAAATATATACACAATATTATTAATATCTAGATATGGATATAATATCTAGTTAGTAATATTAATATCCACTTGTTTACATTTGGTCGAGCGGCAGACAGGAGATACTATTTATAATATTATTAATATTGTTGTTTATGTTATTAGTATTGTTTACAGTTTGGCAAGCCACGGGCAGGAGATATTCTATTGTTTACACTGCCTGTTCGTTATTGTATTCTTATATAAAATACTGTTGTTCTTCATTTTATTCTAAAAGTGTGTACTGCCTGTCCTAAATTGTATACCAATATAAAGTGTGTACAACCTGCCCTATATTGTATACTGATATAAAATGTGTACTGTCTGTCCTATATGGTGCACTGATATAAAGTGTGTACTGCTTACTTGTATACCGACATAAACTGTGCACTGCCTGCCCTATATTGTATACCAATTTAAAGTGTGTACCACCTGTCCTATATTGTATATCAATATAAAGTGCCCTATATTGTATACCAGCGGTGGACTGACCATAGGGCATACCAGGTAAAATCCCGGTAGGGCGGTAACAGGGAAGTCCACAGCGGGTGACCCAGAGATGCGGGGGTTGAGTGGTGGCGGGTGTATGCCCCCTGAGTGCTGTATAACAATAAGGCAGCAGGCAGGGTAACTGATTTATGCCTGCCTGACATTAGGATACTATACTGGGCCAGGAACATTACAGCAGGGCAGGTGTGCCCCAAAAAGTCCAGTTTTTTAGCCCCAGTCTGCCCCTGTTGTTCACTGATACGGGGAGGCCGATTCATTAATAGCGCCAGGTAGCAGATGAGCGCCAGTAGCGTTATTTTCACAGCGGTAATGTTGAATATTGGGTGAGGAGTCGCTATTTGACAGGTTCCGCGATGTATGGGAGCGCATGACAGCGAATGGCCATAGCGAACGGCTCCCAGCATATTCATTAACAAATCACGCTCAAAAAATTCTCGCGCTGTAAAATGCATGTTCAAACCCCAGAGCGCTGGCGGCGATGGGTTAAAAGTAGTTTTTTAACCCCCAAACAACCATATTTTTGGTAAAAAAAAAAAACATGTTGTAATATAAAAATAAAAACAAAAAAACAATATGTAATATTACAAACATTTTGTAATATGAATACCTTAATATCAGACCTGTAATATCAATTCTGCACAAATGTATTTATTTTTTTTTTTTTACCTTATAAAAAAAAAAAATAACATTGCAGAAGTGGTCACAGAATTTTGACATTTAAAAAAAAAAAAAAAAAATTAATAGCAATTAATTATGAATATTTAAAGATTGCTCCATTGAAATGCATTGGAGAGCGCCAGGTAGCGAGAGGTCATACCTGTCGCTGTTCAAGGTCGCTCGCTGGCGCTGTGGGGTGAGGCTGGAATAATGATGAATAATTCGCTATCTGGCGCTCTGTCAGTCGCTAAGCAGGATCGGCTTGATAAATGTGTGATTGCGGAGGGGAGCCTGCGTTCTCATGGCAGTGAGCGTCATTACCGCTACCTGGCGCTATCCCTTGTTAAATAAGGGCCAAAATGTGTGCCTCATATCCTATAATATAACACTAGACAGTGTAAACCACCTGTATATGTTGTATATTGATATATAAGTGTGTACTGTCTATCCTGTATTATATACCACTATAAAGTGGGTGCTGCTTATCTATATTATACACTGATATTACCTGTGTAATACCTGCCATATATTGTATACCAATATAAAGTGTGTACTATCCTATCCTATATTGTATACTAATAGAAAGTGTGTACAACCTGTCCTATATTAGATACCAATAAAAGGGTGTGCCCCCTATCCTATATTGTATATAAATAGAAAGTGTGTACCTCCTGTCCAGTGGTGTAACTAAGAGGCTGATTTACTACTAGCGCCACATATCGGCATGTGAGCGTCTGTATGGCGGTGCATATAGCAACCGCTAGTAGACGCTGTAAACGGATATCGGGCGCTGTAACCTAACATAGGGGTCGCTGTAGTAACCTGGCCGGCATTGATAAATGTGATGTGTGTTGGGCACTCTAACAACAATATAATGCTGCAGCAAGCGATAGGTAGGGCCAGCTCAGTGCGTCCGGCACACGGTGCTTAAAGTGGACCAACACCCAGGATTTTGACTATCCTGGGTCTTGGTCCACTTCGGTGGGGCACCCCCGATCGGGGTGCCCCGCTGTGTGAAACCCCCCCGAACCCCCCGAAAAACTCACCTCTCCCCGCGCCGACGGACAAGCCGTGGACAAGCGGCTCCTCCGCCGCTGCCTCCCACGCGTCCCTCTTGACGCGCGTGCCCGCGCCGGCCATTCGCAGACGGCCGGCGTGGGCGCGCGCACGCCTAGAGGGCCGAGAGGGAGGCGGCGGCGGCCGGCCGCTGCCGAAGATAAGGTAAGGAGTTTGGGGTGTTTGGGGGGGTTTCACCCCGCGGGACATCCCGATCTCGGATGTCCCGCGGGGAGGGAGGTGATCGGCCCGGGAATCTTATAGATTCCCGGGCCGATCACCCGTGGGTGTTGGTCCACTTTAACACCATACTTAAGAAAAAACTACACACACACACACACAACGTCGGCGCTCTAAAGCCAGGCGCTGTAGCATAGAGCGCCAGACACTGCGTGATCAAAGTCTGTTTTTGAACACATATCAACCAGTAACAAAGCGAAAACACATGGAATGACATTGTTTTAACATGACATTAACACTTTAGTACCAGTAATGAAAATTCTACATAAAAATATAAAAAGTAAAAAAATGTATAAAAGTGTTTGTTTGCAGCCAGGAGAGGTCACACAACGATTTGAACAAAAAATGGCCAAACATGCCATTTTAACACAACCAAATGAAACCCCATTGAAATGTATGGGAGAGCGACACTGAGCGAAAGGTACTACGTGGTGCTCTGGAACCTAGATCACTGGCGCTAAATGCTGAGCCGCCTCTAGTAATACATGTGACGCTACATGGCGCTGTTAAAGTCGCTTACCAGATTCACTTTCTTAAATGTGGTTTCCGTACAGCGCCCAGCGTTCACTAGACGCTACGTGCCGTTACGAAGCACTACCTGGCGCTATCCCTTCTTAAATAACTCCCTAAATGTGAATGGACCTGGTGTGACCATTAAATACTCATGACTCACACAGTAACTTTTCCTGTCATTTCAACTCAATAGAATACAACTGGGCAACTAAAAACAGAAAACCCGAGGCAAATTGTGTATGTTAGTGGGTAGAGGGACCATGATCAGGGCTTATGTCTATTTCTGAATTTAGGTCCACTTTTAGCCAAGCAATGGTGCTGCAGGGAGATCCCCATGATGGGTCTCAGCAAGGATAGTGATCAGGCAGATTGGTTACGGTTGGCTGTGATTTGTTCTATTTTAGGCTGATTATATAACAGTTCCGGAACACATAAAAGTTGTATTGTCTGCTGCCACCTCCCCTCTGCATACAGCGCTGATATTTATAGATCTATCATGAATGAGAGGCCATTCAATCTGAAGTCACCGTCAGATATTTGCCTTCATAGGGAAGGGAGTTCAAGACCAGTCTGAGGCTGTGTTGCCTCCAAAATATGTGGGCTGGTAGACCTGGGGCTGGCCCTAAAGACTACCAGCCCACATAGCCCACACAGCCACCGTGCTCTTCTGCACCCCCCGGCTTTTGGGGATGAAGGTTATAGGGCGGGGGGCTGCTTGCCGGCCCCTCCAGACCTTTGAACTGATATGGGGTCTCAAGGACCCCTTCCCAGTTCACAAAGGGTTAAGTTTAAAAAAACATACACTTGAAAAACTCTTTAATTTGTAAAAAAAAAATTGTAGTTTTTTTACCACCTCACTCTTTCCATCACCGGGGGCTGTCCCACACCGTCTGATCGCTGCTGTCTTCAGCTGGAATGAACATCGGAAGCCTCTCCCAGCTTCCTATGCTTACTCCGTGCTTCGACGCTCACGCCCACTGCAGGGAGGAGCCTTTTATACCAGTGGAGTGAGCTGACAGCAGCATGCAGGCCTGTATAAAATGCACAAAGGGGGGTGGGAGCAGCTCACTCACTATTTATACAAAATTATCAACATTATTATTCAGGGCCTGGGAACTAATTTACCGCCCAATTTAACCCTCTCATCAACTAAGTATCAAGCAACAAACATGTCTAGCTATGTGGAAAGACAGAGATTTGGTTGCATATATCTGCAGATACATGTGGAAGCCACACTGCCCCGGCAAGGCACTCTGTGTCTAGTGTGGTCCCTACTCTTAATTCTGAGTCCCCAAAGTTGGGACATGCAACTTAATAATAATATTATAATAATAATAATTTTGGATGATAAGGGGTTATATAATAAGAATAATCTTGTATGAAGGAACAATCTCCTATAAATAAGAGGGATTGAGCTGCTCCCACCCCCCTTTTGTTCATTTGAATTGCCATGAGCATAAGCAGGGGGGAATTCAGCTAATATGGATTCCTCCCTGTGAAGTGTTCTAAAGGGAGGCTGGCCGCTTCCCAGGTGAGTAGCTCTCAGATATTTGTCTGCATTGCATGTCCCAACATTGGGGACTCAGAATTAAGAGTAGGGACCACACTAAATACAGAGTGCCTTGTCGGGGCAGTGTGGCTTCCACATGTATCTGCAGATATATGCAACCAAATCTCTGTCTTTCCACATAGCTAGACATGTTTGGTGCTGAATAATCAGATGAGATTGATGATGAGAGGGTTAAACTGGGTTAGTTCCCAGGCCCCGAATTATAATAATGATATTTTTGTATGATAAGAGGATATATAATAATAATAATTTTGGATGATAAGAGGATATATAATAATGATTTTGGATGATAAGGGGTTATATAATAAGAATAATCTTGTATGAAGGAACAATCTCCTATAAATAAGAGGGATTGAGCTGCTCCCACCCCCTTTTGTTCATCTGTATAAAATGCCCCTCCCTGCAGCTGCCAGCATGCTATCTGAAGATCCCGACCCAACAAATGGAGGCTCCCCAGGGGATGAGGAAACCCCTGGCGTTGGAACCAGGGCGGAGGTGAGCTTTTTTTTTTCTAAATGGGGGGAAATGCTGATATCAGAAGAGATCAATAGAGGTTGATTGTAAATGTTATGGTTCATGTAATGCTGGGATGGCTTGAGGATGGTGCCATTATACATTCACATTTATACAATAATAGAGACAAATAAGGATGAGAAGAGAGTTGGGACAGGGGGAGTGAAGGAAAGAAGAAAGACGGAGGGAACACCAAAAAGAGATGGAGGGAATAGGAAAAAAAAGCGTGGAGAGGGGAATGTGGAAAAGAGAAATAAAAGCAGTGTGGCGAGAGGAGGGAATGAGGAAAAGAGAGAAAGATAGAGGGAATTAGGAAAAGAGAGAAAGATAGAGGGAATGAGGAAAAGAGAGAAAGATAGAGGGAATAAGGAAGAGAGAGAGAGATGGAGGGAATGAGGAAAAGAGAGAAAGATAGAGGGAATGAGAAAAAGAGAGAAAGGTAGAGGGAATAAGGAAGAGAGAGAGAGATGGAGGGAATAGGGAAAAGAGAGAGAGATGGAGGGAATAGGGAAAAGAGAGAGAGATAGAGGGAATAAGGAAGAGAGAGAGAGATGGAGGGAATAGGGAAAAGAGAGAGAGATGGAGTGAATGAGGAAAAGAAAGAAAAAGAGAGAGAGATGGAGGGAATAAGGAAAAAAGAGAAAGATGGAGGGAATGAGGAAAAGAGAGAAAGATAGATGGAATGATGAAAAGAGAGGGGAGAGGGGGATTTGGAAAAAATAGGGAGGGAATCGCAATTCCTTACAATCTGTTTGGAAAGTCGGGCAGGCTGATTCATCACTAACACCAGGTAGCGACAGATGAGCGTCTGTAGCAGGCATTTTCAGAGCGCCCGCTAGTAGTCACTGTGCTACTTCATAGCGACTCAGTCGCTGTTCAGTAATGTTGAATACATTGTGAGGAGTCGCAATTTGACCAGTACAGCGATGTATGGGAGCGCATGTTAGCAACTGGTCATAGCGACCGACTCACATCATATTCAGCAAAAAAACAGCCTCACAAATCTCTGGCGCTGAAAAATGTTTGTTTGAAGCCCAGAGCGCAGGAGGCAGTGTGTTTAAAGTCTGTTTTTCAGCATCTATCCACTAGTAACAAAGCGACAACATATGGAATTACATTGTAACAACATTGTAACGTGAACACTTTAATGGCAGACCTGTAATGTTATTTCTGAAGAAATATATAAAAAATAAAAAAAATGTGAAAAAAATGCTTTTCAACGCCAGGACAAAGCAAAAACACAGTTTAAAGAGAAGAAAAGGATCGTCTATTGAAATGTATGGCAGAGCGTCAGGTAGCGAGAGGTCATACCTGGCGCTGTGCAAGGCTGAACGCTGGCGCTGTTCGCTGAGGCTGTGAAAATGATGAATCCCATGAGTCCCAGTCGCTAAACAGATTCTGCTTGATAAATGTGTAATTGCGTGCCATGTCCGACGTTCACCAGTCGCTACGTGTCGCGACCTCTCATTAACCAGCCACTACCTGCCGTTATCCCTTCATGAACAAGGCCCTAAGTCTACGTAAGCAACCTATTTACATCACATGGCACGACAACAGGTAAACTGACAGATTATATGACTGGTTGCTGACTAACAGGGTGAATGCTGTAGCTCCTCTAACATGGCTTTTCTCAGGCCTGGCACCAGCACTGGGCTTATTCAGGCAGGTTCCGGGGCCCCTGCATATTGGGAGGGCCCACCTTACATGTGTTACACAGAAGGATGTTTTCTCTTTCTCAGCATTTATTACCTCTTTCTATCTTTCTTTCGATTAGTGTATCTATCAAGTCATATGTCCTTGCTTTCATTATATCTATCTGTAACAAATTGCACAGGGCAAAGGGCCCACTGAGATGTTGTCGCCCAAGGGCTCACATAATCCTGAAACTGGCCCTAAGTGCTTATTAAGCCTTCTTTTGGAGGGGGGGGGGGACACAGGAACTGTGGAATACGATTGGTTTATGTTGTAGAAAAAGCACCAAGTACATGTATAACAAGATTGTAATAGTAGTAATACATTTTCTTCCCTTGATTAGAAAGCTCCTACGGTAGCTGAGAACCTTTAATTTTCAAGTGTAGCTCACCATCACCACCTAGTGTTCAAACTGCTTGTTGCATTGTGAGTCTGTTCATCTTCAAGTGGACCAAAACCCACCCTAGAGTCTATGAGACGCCAGGGCAGGCTTATTCCCTCCCCTGGGGCATCACGAACTCAGGAACTCTGCACTGTGAAACCCCCAGAGTCGCCAGATATTCTTACCTTTTCCCCGAGCCCATGGCGCATGTGCATCCGGTGCTGGCATCACTCGTCTCCCTTCTCGGCTGTGAGCGTCCCCGCCTGCTGCAACTGACCCGGGTGCCTAAGGGGGAAGGATTAAATCCCGGGATAGTGAAAATTCCAGGTTTCGGTCCACTTTCAGCAGCCAGGTGGCTTATTCTTTAGCTGGCTGTTAAAACTGGTTGTTAAACTGAATGTTGAGACATAAAAACAAAATAAAAGCTAAAGTCACATTTGCGCTGGACTGTGTGTCGAAGTATACTGATTCTTTTACCCATCATGCACCAGATGTAAATAAGAGGCCTTTATGGGAAATCAATATTGTTAATAATGGTATATATATATATATATATATATATATATATATATATATATATATTTGAATATACAGCAGGGCATGACATGAAGTGGGAAGGCCTAAGGCACGTTTTCCAAGCTAGATAATATCTGCATTCCAAAACCAGAAAATAGAACAAAAGACATCTGAGAGGGCACTAGATAATATCAACATTCTGTGACCATACCATAAATATGTTGTAAATAGACATATAGACCTGAAATAGCAGATGCACCCTCTTTTGCATAACCGGTGGGTCAAGCCCAAGGGAGGAGAAGACTAGGGTCGTAAAAGATCAAAGGAATACCAGAAGCCCACTTTTAGTATAATTAGGAGATGAGGAGGCAGAAGGAAGGAGAAGTTTTGGGACGGGAGACTGCTTGGACAGGAGACGCTTGTGAGTGCCGTATCAGGAGGGTAATGTGTCTTTCCCTGTATATATGTATGCCAGTCTCATAACTGGATTGTATTGTGTATGATTTGAGATTTGATTGCATTATTGTGTTGTTTTGTAAACAATATATCTCTTTATTTACTACTTGTCCCAGTGTCTCTTGCATTTACCAGAAATCAAAAGAACTACAGTCTTATAGTCTTATGCGTGTATCCATTGCGTGATCATTGGCCAGATATTGACAATATTGGTATATGTGTTGCCTATTTGAGTCGAGCCGGGCAGGATATATATATACACAATATTATTAATATCTAGTTACAATATTGTTTACATTTGCCGAGCGGCAGGCAGGAGATATATAATTGTTTACATTTGGCTAAGAGCCATTCAGGAGATATTAATATTATTATTATATTCTCTTGTTTACATTTGGAGAGCCATTCAGGAGATATTGAATATAATATTTCAGTATATTATATTCATATTGTTTACATATAATATTAATATTATTATGAGTATTGTTTACACAGATATTAGAGTGGTTTATACTACTGTTCAACACAAATCAATAAACTGATGGGGCTCTGAAGCTGCCTCACCAACAACCCATAGAAATGGCCGCACGGACTGACAATGTATTAAAATTATGAAATGTATTAATACAAAAACCTGTACATGCCTAAATAGTACAAAAGACAAACATGACACATAATACACATTAAAGACAATTATAGGTTAAAATACATAGGAGAACTGGAGAAGTATACCAGGCAAAGGGGACGGGCATGGGCTACTGGGATGAATATCAGTAAAACAAATCAGGTGCAATCAGCTGCACTCAGAATACCAATAGCTGCACTTAGGCCCTTATTTATGAAGGAATAGCGACAGGTAGCGACTGGTGAGCGGCCGGTAATGACGGGCCCCGCCACGAGAACGCCGGCTCCCCACCACAATCACACATTTATCAAGCCAATCCTGCTTAGCGACTGAGATAGCGCCATATAGCGACTCATTCATCATTATTCCAGCCTCAGCCCACAGCGCCAGCGTCCGACCTTGAACAGCGACAGGTATGACCTCTCGCTACCTGGCGCTCTCCAATGCATTTCAATGGAACAATCTTTAAATATTAATAATTGTTATTAATTTTTTTTTTTTTTTTTTTTTTAATGTGAAAAATTCTGTGACCACTTCTGCCATTTTAGATAATTTTTTTAAGGGAAAAAAATAAAAAAAAAATTTGTACAGAATTGATATTAAAGGTCTGATATTAATGTATTCATATTACTAAATTATTTTAAAAACTTGTTTTTTTTTGGTTTCCAAAAATATGGTGGTTTGGGGGTTAAAAAACTACTTTTAACCCATCGCCGCCAGCGCTCTGGGGTTTAAACATGCATTTCACAGCGCGAGAATTTTTTGAGCGTGATTTTTTAATGAATATGGAGGGAGCCGGTCGCTAGGGCCAGTCGCTATCATGCGCTCCCATACAGCGCGGAACCTGTCAAATAGCGACTCCTCACCCAATATTCAACATTACGGCAAACCGACTTAGTCGCTATCAACTACCGAACAACGGGCAAGCACAGCGACTACTAGCGGGCGCTCTGAAAATGCCGCTGCTGTCGCTCAACTGTCGCTACCTGCCGCTATTAATGAATGGGCCTCCCAGTCTATGCTGGTAGCCACCAGATAGACCTTTCAAAACCACATGTACCAGAGGATAACAGTACATGGCATAACGTTAAAAAGAACCCCTAATAAGGTTGACAGTGCAGAGTGCTTGTACATGTGTAAGGCAGTGAAACTCAAAAGAAGTGCAAAAAAGATATGGCGTCAGCGCCAAGAAACTGTAGTTAATTAATTGAAGACACATAAACATAGAAAGTACCAAGGTGCAAAAAAAGTGCCAAAGTGCGAAGGTGCACATGCAAATCAAAAATGAAGCCCAGAGAAAGCAGCCCGACAGATGGCAGCAGCCTGGGCTAAAGTGCAATAGCAGTGCAAGAAAACATACGCAGAGACTTAAGACACTGGGGTTTGTAAAATGACAACAATAAGAAATCAATCAATACATCACCGAACATGAGATCAATTCCAGGCCGACCAGCCCCCCCACAACAACACCAACGCGTTGCGTAGTTGTTTACAACTACTTCACCATTTGTCATTTCTTAGCTGTGCATATCCATCCTCGTGTAATTTTACTGTTCAACACAGGCTAGCTCAAGGGACAGGTTGTTATTAGGCAGTTGAATCGTACTTCCCTGGTAAAGTTGAATGTACCGGTCACCACTGTTTTTTCTCTCTCTCAGTAGAAAAAAAAAGCAAAAAGCTTGGTAGATTATTTTTCACATGGGGAGTATATGAAACCCCTGCTCTTGCTATCCAACATGTTTTTTTAACCGGAGTGCTTCTTTAAAGTACACTAAATCCCACGGTCGCTTATAGATTCCAGGGACATCTGATTCCCATCCCCAAATCGGGATACCCTGCTGTGTGAAACCCCCTGAATCGTCTCTCTGATCCAATGGTGCATGCGCAAGCCTCTGAGATCTTGATTTCTAGATGGGAATGAAGATTGGGGCAGCAGTGTGGTTGGGATAATTAGAAGCTGCAATGATCGAATGGTGCATGCGCAAGGCACGGCCGCCATCACCTATAACTTCAGCAGGGTGCACACCTGCGCCAGACATTTGTGAATGGCTGACGCGGGCACGCCCTTAGCTGAGTCGGGGAGACTGATTCATTAATAGCGCCAGGTAGCGACAGATGAGCGCCAGTAGCGTGATTTTCACAGCGCCAGCTAGTATTCGCTGTGCTTGGCCGGGGTTAGCTTGTTGACAGCGACTCAGTCGGTGTGCGGTAATGTTGAATACGGGGTTAGGGGTCGCTGTTTCACAGGTTCCGCGTTGTATGGGTGCGCCTGACAGCGAATGGCCAGAGCGAACGGCTTGCTGCAGATTCATTAACAAATCACGCTCAAAAATTTCTCGCGCTGTGAATTCCTTGTTTAAACCCCAGAGCGCTGGCGGCGATGTGTGTAAAGTAGTTTTTAACCCCCAAACAACCATTTTTTTTAATATAAAAATTATCCAAGTTTTTCTAAACATTTTGTAATATGAATACATTAATATCAAACCTGTAATATCAATTCTGCACATTTTTTACTTTTTTTTTTTTTACCTTAAAAAAAAATCCTAACATTGCAGAAGCGGTCACAGAATTTTTGACATTAAAAAAAAAAAAAAAAACATTAATAGCAATTAATTATGATTATTTAAAGATTGCTCCATTGAAATGCATTGGACAACGCCAGGGAGCGACAGGTCATACCTGGCGCTGTGATGGGATTAGCTGCGGCGCTGTTCGTTGCAGTCGGCTACATGATGAATCCCGCGCTAGCTGACGCTCTCGCCGGCGCTAGCCTCATTTAGCGTGATAAATGCGTCATTGTGACCGCCGCCAGGCTTACTTGAGTCGGTAGCCGCCGTTAGCTGGCGGTACCTGGCGCTCGTCAGACACTACCTGGCGCTAGCCCTTGATAAATAAACCCCTTAGCCGATATTGACAATTGGATTGGAAGCGAGTGTGCGCATGCACCGTGGAACCAGGGAAAGTTGAGTTTTACTGGGCGACCTGGGGGGGACACACAGCAGGGCATCCCGAATCAGGGTGCCCTGTTGGCAAAGATTAAAACCTGGGATAGTCAATATCCTGGGTTTTGATCCACTTTACCAGGATTTTGACTATTCTGGTGGTTAGTCCCTGACCCAGAGGCATGCCAATTTAAGAAGCTCCGCTGTGCGAAACCCTCCGGGTGGCCCGCTCCACTTCCTTTTTTTGCCGTTCCCGTAGCGCATGCATGGACGCTCGTCCAAAGCATGGGCACTCATTCATACATCCATTGGCATAAAGCCATTGTTTTGGACTGCGCAGTGGCATAGGGAATGGCGGCCGCCACATCCCTGGTTCCCTTGTGGAGTTCGCACTCCAGCCTACATAGGAGCACACACAGCTGCAGGGATGCCAAAGATGCACCCATGGCCTGTAATCATGGCAAGGGACAGGGACAGTGTGGGTGGTGATTGGTCCTTTAATTTATACTCAAATCGTACACTATTATTATTATTGTTTATTTATATAGCGCCATCATCTTCCGTAGCGCTGTACAGAGTAGTTGTTACAAACAGGGTAGAAACATACAGTACATAGACTATTACAAATGCAGTGTTACAGAGTTTACAATGAATATTCTGAGTACAAGATACAATAGGACAGAGAGCCCGGCCAATAATCTTATCAGTCTGGACTTCTATACTATCTCTAGCTGGAGATTGTACAATCAGATTGTGAGGTGTGTACAGGTGAGTAGAATTAGCCACTGACCTACACCATTGCTCTGAGATCTTGTTCAGCTTTAGCCCCAGCAATAAGATGTTTAAATCACACGGGTGCTTAATGGAAAAGAAATGTTCCTTATTGTTATAAGAGAGCTGATGCTCTGCGGCGTTTGCCGGCTCTGGCTCAGATCTCATTACACGGGCTGATTTCTAGATGGGAATGAAGATCAGGGGCAGAAGTATGGTCGGGATAATTGGAAGCTGCAATAGAAAGCCTTCTAATAGGTAATGATTGCTACATGTAATGGGCAGCCTTCTGAATCATCTCCAGCTCTGCACAGATGAAGCACCCCAGAAGACTCCAGAACAGCCAGCAATAATGGGGCATTGTTGAGTTTTTGAGTGCGATGAGCCCAGAATAAATGTGAGAAGTGGCTTTAAAGTAGAACGAAGTTATTTTGTCTCCTTGCTTATCTGTGTGAGGGGCTACAGAAAACTAAAACGGAGTAGGGAAGGGGCTAGAGAAAGCTGAACAAAGATCAGGAGGGGAGGGGCTAAAGAAAGCGTAAGAAAGATCAGTGGAGGGGCTACAGAGAGCTGAAAAAAGCGGGGGGGGGGGGGGGTGTTGGAGAAAACTGAAGAAAGAGCAGGGGATGTGCTAGAGAAAGCTGAGGAAACAGCAGGGAATGGGTCAAAGAGAGATTAAGTAAAAGCCGAGTAGGGGCTAAAGGGAGCTGCAGAAAGAGCAGGGGAGGGGCTAGAGAAAGCTGGAGAAAGATCAGGGGAGGGGCTAGAGAAAGCTGAATAAAAGCAGGGGAGGGGCTAGAGAAAGCTGAAGAAAGATCAGTGGAGGGGCTAGAGAAAGCTGAAGAAAGATCAGGGGAGGGGCTAGATAAAGCTGGAGAAAGATCAGGGGAGGGGCTAGAGAAAGCTGAAGAAAGAGCAGAGGAAGGGCTAGAGAAAGCTGGAGAAAGATCAGGGGAGGGGCTAGAGAAAGCTGAAGAAAGAGCAGAGGAAGGGCTAGAGAAAGCTGGAGAAAGATCAGGGGAGGGGCTAGATAAAGCTGGAGAAAGATCAGGGGAGGGGCTAGAGAAAGCTGGAGAAAGATCAGGGGAGGGGCTAGAGAAAGCTGAATAAAAGCAGGGGAGGGGCTAGAAGAAGCTGAAGAAAGATCAGGGGAGGGGCTAGAGAAAGCTGAAGAAATATCAGTGGAGGGGCTAGAGAAAGCTGAAGAAAGAGCAGGGGAGGGGCTAGATAAAGCTGGAGAAAGATCAGGGGAGGGGCTAGAGAAAGCTGAAGAAAGAGCAGAGAAAGGGCTAGAGAAAGCTGGAGAAAGATCAGGGGAGGGGCTAGAGAAAGCTGAAGAAAGAGCAGAGGAAGGGCTAGAGAAAGCTGGAGAAAGATCAGGGGAGGGGCTAGAGAAAGCTGGAGAAAGATCAGGGGAGGGGCTAGAGAAAGCTGAATAAAAGCAGGGGAGGGGCTAGAAGAAGCTGAAGAAAGTTCAGGGGAGGGGCTAGAGAAAGCTGAAGAAATATCAGTGGAGGGGCTAGAGAAAGCTGAAGAAAGATCAGGGGAGGGACTAGATAAAGCTGAATAAAGATCAGGGGAGGGGCTAGAGAAAGCTGAAGAAATATCAGTGGAGGGGCTAGAGAAAGCTGAAGAAAGATCAGGGGAGGGGCTAGATAAAGCTGAAGAAAGATCAGGGGAGGGGCTAGATAAAGCTGAATAAAGATCAGGGGAGGGGCTAGAGAAAGCTGGAGAAAGATCAGGGGAGGGGCTAGAGAAAGCTGGAGAAAGATCAGGGGAGGGGCTAGAGAAAGCTGAATAAAAGCAGGGGAGGGGCTAGAAGAAGCTGAAGAAAGATCAGGGGAGGGGCTAGAGAAAGCTGGAGAAAGATCAGTGGAGGGGCTAGAGAAAGCTGAATAAAAGCAGGCGAGGGGCTAGAGACTGCTGAAGAAAGAGCAAGTAAGGAGCTATAGCACATGTGCTCAACCTGCAGCAAAATCTCTTAATTTTGCTTACCTATTTGTGATCAATGCAACAGTCAGGCTTTCAGAACTCTCATGAAGGTATCAGCAGGATGCTAACTAAACTCATATTTGTGTTAGGAGGCAATTATTTTTTCGGTACCAACTTTGAAAGATAAACTATTCAGACAGGCCATTAAGTCCAGCTAATGTGTACCAGTTATTTATGACTCTCTCTCCTCTAGAATTTCAGACTTTATCAAGAGGTTAGAAACCAAGACTTTGTACTTTTTTTTCTCTAGAGTGAGAAGAGGGGAGAGACATAAAACTAGAGGAAGAGAAAGGATGTGCAATGTGAAATTGAAATATAACACAGAAGGGTCCATTGTGAAGAACATGGTAATGGCTCTTTTCCAAAAATCGATTTGCCATTGCAAAATTGCTAAATCAACAACAGGCTGACAAGAATAGATCCATGGAAATGCCCACTGCCATCAAGAGATGAGCAAGAATTAGTTGGTCGAGCATCATACCGTTTTGCCATGACATGGGAGTACAGGGAGCACACAGGCTATCTCAAATGAACAATTAACAGACAAATATCCATGTCGAAGCACAAATCATCCGCTCACATAAGAGTCGTACCTTTGTTCACTCGCTCAATGAAAGATCCATTTATTTATTCCTGAAATGAGCCATAAGAGATGGCATTTAGGTGGTATGGCGGAGGGCACTGAATAGTATAAACTTCTGGGATACAATATAGGGCCCTTATAAAGTATATGCAGTCTCAGGTTGCTATCGGTGGGTTGTAGGTTAGTAGAAAAGGTTTATGCACAAACTTGATGATGTCTATTGGGATGCACAGACTGGCAACATGGTTGTATAAAGGGGCTCTTATGCTCTATAACTGGACCTTAGGGAGCAAGGGAGGCCATGGGGTGGTATAGGTGGGTTGAATAATATGGTAGAGGGGGCAGAATACTGTGGTAGGTCTATGGAGGCTAATATAGCACATGTGGGGTAGAATGAATAACAGAATAAAACACACCACACCAAAAAAATAAGAAGCAATTTAGAATTTAACAGTTGAATATTAGGCAAAGTATTGAACACAATAGTTGGTGTATAATAAATGTAGCCACTGGATTAGAAGAATCTAGTGGAATTTCTACTTTTGAAGAATATGGGGGCGGGGGGGGATATCTCAACAAAGGCTAAACTTGTGTCTAGGTTACTTTAACATATATGGCTATTTGGATAACTTTAAAACACACTGTGTGCTCTGTGTAATTCAAACAATCTATCAATACACACACAATCTGTTTAAAATGTAAGATAATAAACGTCAGGTAGATAATGCTCTAAATTTGAAACTATGCTGTAAATAGTGAGAACTGAGAAGAGTTCACTTATCCTTAGACCAAACAATCTTGGCGGAAAATAACAGTCCTGTTATTGCCGACTAAAATGGTGCTGTTTCTTTATATATTTTCCAGATATTTCTTTCTCCAAGTGGTCACGGCCTTTAAAAACTCTCCTAAATAAAATTCCTGTCCTCCAACCGCGCTGAGTCCCTTTCTTTGCGCTCTGCGGGAGGCTTCACACAGGGAATAACACACAAGAAAATAAGTCTTTACACCCCTCACACAGTTCAGCAGTGAGGTAAATAAGGAGAGTGTTCGTTTCAACCAAAAACGTCACTGTGGCCCTATAATTTATGTGAGCTCAGAAACACATCCAAACACAGAAGTGCTCCCTCTGACCCACCTCACGGACTCTGGTCTCTCACAGACATAGGCCTTGATTCACAAAGAGTTGAAAGAAACTCTCATGGTAGTAAAAAATTCAATTCATGAGAAAAAAGTCTGAGAATGTCACTGTTAGTGAATCATCAGATAGGAAGACAATGAAAGCCAATGGCACTTTTTACTACAGGTAAAAAGGGGTAAAATGTTCAATACTTTTTTCAGGAGTAAAAAAGTGCCATTGACTTTCATTGTCTTCCTATCTGATGATTCACTAACAGTGACATTCTCAGGCTTTTTTCTCATGAATTGAATTTTTTACTACCATGAGAATTTTTTTCAACTCTTAGTGAATCAAGGCCATAGGGGTGGGACATGGACAGCTGTCCGGGAAACAAAAATTCCTAACTGCCCCCTCAGAGGCAGGTGAGGATGGGATAGAGGCCTTGATTCACAAAGGGTTGAAAAAAACTCTCATGGTAGTAAAAAATGTGATTCATGAGAAGAAAGCCTGAGAATTTTACTGTTAGTGAATCACCAGACAATAAAAGTCAATGGCACATTTTACTACAGGTAAAAAGGGGTAAAAAGTCCAATACTTTTTCTAGTAAAAAAGTGCCATTGACTTTCATTGTCTTTCTATCTGGTGATTCACTAACAGTGAAATTCTCATGAATTGAGTTTTTTACTATCATGAGAATTTTTTTAAACTCTTTTTTTTTAAAGCGGTCCTTCACTCTGAATAAGAGCCTATCTTATATGTTTCCCACACCCTGTACATACAGATTGTTCACATTAAAAATCATCCTACCTGCATCTACTGCATGTTATGAGCCTTTAAACATCCAAGGTAGGGCTTATGGAAGCCGCCATCTTATCAGGCAGCCTGCAAACAGGAAGTGCCTCCTGACTGTGCTGCTCTGCATTCTGGGACTGCTGACCTTTACCTGACCCCAGCTCTGCTCTGTCTGAGCAAAGTACAGCTATAACCCGCCCACCTGTACCTTATCCCGCTCTCCTCTCCTCAGTAAGTGTAATGCTTCTGAGTCAAGATGGCGGCGCCCGTATCCTAAATTCCTGAACAGAGTTGCAGCCCAGTGGGGGAAAGAATAATAAGTTAGTGACTAAAAACGTAAAATATATTAATTTTACATGCTGGGGAACCGTTTTTTAAGAGTTTGGGCTTTTCATTAAATCACGCTGAAGGTCCGGTTTAAGTGAATCAAGGCCAAAGAATGGGAAACATGTTGTTTAGCATATTAGGAAGGTAAAAAAAACTCAAAGTGAAAATGACTGCACTTGTCCTTTAACATACTTGATTTCTATACATATAATAAGTATTTTGCGCTGTAAAGCGATCAATCCTGGCAGCGCTGTTTATGGGGAATCATTCATGCAGAGCAGCTTCAGGTTAAGTTGGAAATACAAGCCGCATTCGGGGAAGCCTTCATTTTCCTCTTTATTACACAAGAGCTGATTTGCATGGAGCTGTAAATAATGTCGCTGTGTAGTCATTATTCTTAAACTGATTCCTTACAAGTGAAACATTTCACCGCGGGGAGGTCCAGGGCCTGCAGCTCGCCCGCTTGTGACTTAAAGGAGAAACAAAGAATCCAGCTATGAATATAGAAATGACAATGTATCTGATGTTTCCAGTATAGTTCGGATGAAAACACAATTCCATAATTTACTTCTGAATTTCTAAACAGGGCTGATGGCTAATAAATAGTACTTCTGATCTCTGTTAAAGCAGACCTTCAGCATCATTTAATAAAAAGCCCAAACCCTTAAAAAACTATTACCCAACATCTAAAATTAATATATACATTTTTAGTCACTTACTTTATATTCTTTCCCCCACTGGCCTGCAACTCTGTTCAGCAATCTAGGATATGGGCGCCGCCATCTTGGCTCAGTGGCATCACATACTGAGGAGAGGGGTCAAAAGTGCCGGCGGGCAGGTTATAGCTGTGCTTTGGTCAGACAGAGCAGAGCTGGGGTCAGGAAAAGGTCAGCAATTCCCGAATGCAGAGCAGCACAGTCAGAAGACACTTCCTGTTTGCAGGCAGCCTGAGACTCCATGTCTGTTGTTTAAAGTCTCAGAAAATGCAGTAGATTCAGGTAGGAGGATTTTTAATGTGAGCAATCTGTATGCACAGCGTGGGGGATACGTATAAGATATGCTCGTATTCAGGGTGAAGGTCCGGTTTACCATTATAATAACTACAACTCAGTCTTAATGCTTCCCTTATATCCATCCCTCATTTACTCCCCAGCCACCTCCGGTTATCTCCAATGTATAAACATCCCCCACTCGCATCTCTTCCTTGCACCCTAATCATTTCCTGACTAGACTACTGCAACACTCTCTTTTGTGGTCTGCCAGTAAAATTACTGATACCCATCTAATCTATTCTGAATCTATGCTGCTCCTGTCATTTACCTCTACTCTCGCTTTTCCGGCTCTGCTACCCTCTGTCAGTCCCTTTATTCCACCTCTAACCTACAAAATGTTTTCCAACCAAGCTCCTCCTTACATCTCATTAAAGCAGAACAAAACTTACCTGCCGCCCTGGAATCTAAAAGATGGCTTTCCCCCAGGGTATCCTAAATCGGGATGCCCCGCTGTGTGAAACGCCCCAGGGCACCAGTCAGAGCCGTAGCAGCCATGAGGCGAATGAGGCACTGGCCTCGGGCGCAGCTACAGCTCTGATGCAAGGGGGGCGCAGCCGCGCAGTCAGGGACCAATGCAAAAGGGCGAGCGTGTATGTCTGCAGAAAAAAAAAATATTTTTTTAAACAATATCCTCCGACCGATCGCGGGGCTCCTGCGCGCATGCCAGCCTAGCGCACGTGCCGGCGCCGATCTAACTCCGCCAGCACCCCGCCCCCCCAAACAGCTGTCATCTGGCCGTGGGCTCTGCGCGCGTGAATCTCAATACAGCCGCCGCCCCAACCGCTTCCCCTCCAATCAGCTGTCGGCTGGTTCGGTGCCCGCCCCCTCCAGGAAGCTATGCCAGCGCGGGACCTGAGAGAGGCCGTTAGGCTCCGCCCACCTGTTCCAGTCTTGTGCTGATTCAAACTTGTGACTGCAGCAGAGACCCGAGGACCGCGGAGAAAGAGGTAAGAAGGGAATATAAATAATTTTTTTGTTTTATATAAAAAAAAAAATGTATAATGATGATTTTGTAGAGGGAGGGAGAGTGTGTGTGTGTGTGTGTGTGTGTGTGTGTGTGTGTGTATGGGGCACTTGCACGGCTGGGGGGGGGGGAGCCGTCCAGAAACCAAGGGCATCCCGATTTGTAATGTCCTGGGGGGAAGATCAGAGGCCAGACCCCACAATACCCATAGACACTCACCTCTTCCCGGTCCAAGGGTGCATGCGCAAGCTCTGGTCCAATGAGAGCTGGCCACTGTCACTAGGTAATTCAGCGGGTGTCTCGCATTAGAACTAATGCGGATCCCAGCCTGCTGAATTACGCAGCTTACATTGGACCAGAGCCCGCGCATGCACCGTTGAAGCCAGGTTAGATAAGTGTACTTTCTGGGGGGTTATACAGAGCAAGGTATCCTGAACTGGGATGCCCTGCTGTGTAGCCCCCCCCCCCCCCCAGAAGCCCCATTTCACTCAACTTGTCCCAGAGCCCTCACTCCATCTGGGAAATGCAGCCGCATCCCGGCTCACCGCTGCACGCACCCGCGCTTGGCCTTTCTGAATGGGTGCACCACCCACACACCCACCGCACATGCAACGTCTGGTAGGTGAGCGGGGAATGTGGCTGGATGCACACTCTGCTCCCTTTGGCTGCTTAGCCGTCAGTGGTGCCAAAGGAAGCCAAGTGAAAGCGAGCATGCGAAAAGTGAAAATCGCAGAAAATCGGCATGGCCGTACCACGTTATACCGTCAGTAAGAAGCGCCAGCCACATGGTTAGGTGAGTAAAATCATCCTCCTTTATTAGACATCGTTGTAAAAAGCCATCACAGCCAGTAAAACAAAACGCACATATGAAGAGCCAACCCCGCGTCTACGCGTTTCGAGCTTGCGCTCTTAATCATGATTAAGAGCGCAAGCTCGAAACGCGTAGATGCTCTCCTTGCCGTAGCCCATTGTTTGGAGTGTGTAGCAGAAAGATTTTTGGTCTGAGGCTGGCACACAAGACATTTCACCGTACCACGTTATACCTTTAGCCGGTCCCAGGGCCGTATTTTGCCAAAGGCAATCCTAGACACGTGCCTAGGGGGCGTTGCCCCGAGAGAGGGCGGGGGGGGCACCAGCGTTTCATTTATTTGTTTTTTATATATATATATTTTTTTTTGTCCAACAATGTTACCTGCATCCCTGGACCCAAATGGGTCTGTTTTGCTTCCCATTACCCCTCCCAGCCACCACCACTGACTCTCTTCCGACTTTGTCCCCAATCCCTGCTGACACCTTCCGGGTGCACTATGTGTTTTTAATGCCTGCAGGATTGTTAGCCTGGGATGCGGCCATTAAAAACACAGTTGCGCGCCAACCGCCAATGCTCACAGGTGAGCTGTAGTGGGCAAACTGGGGGGGTGTCATGCTGCGGGGCATAAATTAAACAGTTCTATTCTACATTCTTTATGCCTATTTTCCTTAATGTCTCTCAAAATAATCCAGTAAACAAGAAACAAAACAAAAAGAAAAAAAAAAAAAAAAATATATATATATATATATATATATATATATATATATATATATATATATAAACATTTTCTTTTTTTTTGCGGGGGGGGGCGATTTTCTGGGCTTGCCTCGGGCGCAAAAGAAGCTAGCTACAGCTCTGGCGCCAGTAATTGCTTACCTTTCCTCTGTCCAACAGCCAGTGTCAGACTGGGTTGCCTGGGGCCCACCCCACATTGAGATGCAAGTAATACTGGCTTACATTCAGGGCCCATGCACTGAAACATTATACAAAACTGTATTGTCTCTGTCTGTGTGCACTTGGGATGCCACAAATAAGCAATACATACTCGAGGTTTGGTGAGGAAGGCCCTCAAAGTGGCCTCTGGGACCAGGGACCCACTGGGTTTTTTTCGTTATAACCCTGTGGGACAGACTGTGAACGGCTCTTGTCCAATGAGAGCTGCATGCCATGACTATATGGCTGATTAGTCACCATGAGAATTTTTTTCTCACATTTTTTTTGTGAAAAAAAAAATGTTATCTTGATTTTTGTCCTTGGTGCAACTCAGAATCATTTTTAGCTTAAAAAAAAACAAGATACATTTTTTTTCTCACGGTGTTGATTCAGTCCTTATGTCATTTGGCAGAGGGCTCTCATTGTTGTCAATGGGGAGCGCGCACTGCTGCATCCCCCACGGTGTGCACACTTCAACCTCAGCCATTCAGATAGGGAGGATGTGGCAGCCAGCCCTCCCCACTGAAGTCAATGAGAGCCGTTTGCTGAAGGATGTAAACACAACAAATGGCTCTGATTGGCTCTGCGTCCATGTGCCATAGGTACGAGGAAGAGGCGAGTTGTACTGGGCATTCTAGGGAGTTTCACACAGCGGGGCATCCCAGTTCAGGGTTAAAAACATTAATACTAACCTTTTTCCCCCTGTAGTCTTTCCATCCTAGTCCAGTTGAATAAAAGGTCTCAAAATCCTGTTGAGCCGCAATACCGTTCAGAGGCAATGTCATACGGCATTTATTGCAGTGAATATAGTGGGCATGGCCAGTCACTGTAAATGATGGAGAGGGGACAGCCTTCGTGGTGCTCGCTCGAGCAGATACACTGCAGGACACAAACTCAAGGCCCTGTAAGAGAAGCTTTTGTGAGACTTACCAATAGACCTCAGTGAGCACACTCCTCTTTTACCGTCCACCTGCGGAGCCAGCTTCTCATACTGGCCCTTCTGGTAAAGGCACAGCCATTTGGGAGTGGATGGCAAGTAAGAGGAGAGTATTGTGCCCTTTGGCATAGTCTGATGTGAGGTCTTAAAGGAGCAGTATCGCGAAATTTGCATTAAAAAAGATAAATAATTAAATAGCCACACAATAGCTTCTAACATGTTTATAAATAATCTGGCGATAGAAAAAGGAAAAAATATCTGCCTTTCTTTTAAACTGTATAATGACAATGGCTCAGTCCATTTGCTGAATAGGGGGATCTGCTGGGTTGTATTTAGTGAGCTACTTCATTTAGCCCACTGGTCTCCTAGCAACACTTTACCTCAGAGGCTGACACTGTAATCAGTGGTAACGGCTGTGTGTGTGTGAGGTGCTGCTTTTGTTATGAGACCAGGTGACTCAAATGTGTAAAATGTATACAAAATAAACTAAACTGACTGAAAATAACTGAAATTCTTCTTTGAATAACTGTGCAGGAAAATCTAAAGGTATTAAAGTGGAATACCTGAGTGGCCGACCCTGAAGTCTATAAGACCCGGCCATTGACCTTCCCCCTTCGGCATTCTAAATCAGGATGCCCACTGTGTGAAACGACCCCTGGATAACCACAGATCCCCCCATTTTTCTGACGCGCTCACGCAGATAGTCATTTAGACAGGCCGGGCGGCCAGGAAGGTTACTGCTCAGGCTCCCCATCTGCGTGCAAACAGAGCTGATTGGATGAGAGCCCGCGCATGCGCTGTGGGACAGGGAAAGGTACGTTTTCACAGGCGAACTTGGGGATTTCACATATCAGGGCATCCCAAGTCAGGATGCCCCTAGGGGCACAAAACAAAACTCCAGATAGTGAAAATCCTGGGTTGGGCTTTGCTCAAAACACACAAAGCTGAAAGAAAGATCATATGGAAAAATGTGTTGAGAAAAGAGAGAGAAAATTGTAAACTGAAAGATTCTGCAGCAGAGCCAACATGAAGGGAAAACTGTCAAAATCAGCTAAATGACTTCTAGAGCTTTTCTCTCTGTTTTAGATATATAAGTTCTGGCCAGGCAATGTTGCAATGTTGTTATCTTATGCTGGACGGCTGCCAGCACTGAACAGCTGGTACTTTGATACATTGTTTCACCCCTCTCCTCAGCGTGGAACAGGCCAGAGTGTCGGGCTCCGACACTCAGAAGACATAAACATGAGCTATTAGTCTCCAGCTGCTCAACACACACATCATTTCTTTCTAAATTTGTAATTCTTACTCCAACACCTACCTACATTCAAAGTACCATTTAAATATAAGTCACCAAGAAAAATTCGCGATACTGCTCCTTTAAGAAAAGTACATGAAAGTGGATTTTTCGTTTAAACCAGACCAACTGCCTTGCTGAAACACCACCTCATCAATTTTCTCCTGGTCTTTCCCAAGGCTTTGTCCTTTCCCAGGATCCCAGCCATGCTGCTGTCTGGACTTAACTAACATAACCCACAATGCAAAGCAGCAGGAAACCCATCTCCCTTTTTGCAGGCCACTGGCAGATCCATAGGACACCCTTGAGAGGGGGAAAAAGAACCACGGCAGGTAAATTAATTTTTCAGTTCAGCAATCTGAATTGCCCTAGGGAGGAATAAATATAAGCACTGTTTCACTGTGGGTTGTTGGTCCGCTTTAAGTCATATTTGACTTGAGGTCTGCTTTAAAGTGGACCAAAACCCAGGATTTTGACTATCCTGGGTTTTGGTCGTTTCCCCCGGGGACACCCAGATCGGGGATGCCCCGCTGTGTGAAACAACCCAGATCACCGCAGTTAACTCACCTGCCCCTGGACCTATGGTGCATTCGCGGCCGCTCGCCTAATCAGCACGCTCGGAGCTGCTGACATTACGTCATCTAAGCATTCGTCTAAGGCGAGGGGCTCCGAGCGCGCTGACGGCTGCATCCCCCGCTTCCCTCTAACAGGGAACGTGCCCCGCAGGCCATTCACAAATGCCTGGCACGCACCCTGCTAGAGGGATAGCGGGGATGTGGCCAGGGCTCGTGCTTGTGCCTTTGGACAGGGAAGCAAGGTAAGTGAACAGGGTGACCTGGGGGGTTTCACACAGTGGGGCATTCTGATTTTGGATGCCCTGGGGGGAGGGAATCGATTGGCTTGGGAATCTTAGAGATTCCTGGGCCGATCGCGCTGGGTTTTGGTCCACTTTAAGTCTTATTTGACTCGAGGTCCGCTTTAATGCTGTTTAGCATGCCGAATGCAGCCGTCTTGTTAAATAATGGATCTGAGTGGGTTTTACCTTTCTCTATCATATTCTCATGGTGTTCTATTCACATCCCCCATTGAATTTCATGTTCTTCTTTTGGATCTTGGAGCATTCGGCATCTGCAGAAATGGAAGAATATTTTTCATTCGTCAGACTTTACGGCGGCAGCTCACACTTTAATTACAACCTAAAGCTACATTTAAACAAAGGAATTCTGCACAGGAGAAATGAAAGGAATCAGCAAGGCAGACACTTTCTATCTATTCAGCTACAGGGTGTTTGATACTGTAATTACTTTCTGAAAGATTCTACCATTCAGTTAAGGCAGAAAAACAGATTTGACAGATGTCAGGATAACCCAGTAGAGCCCAGGAGGATGGATTCATTCTACAAAATAATCAGGGACAGAGATCCAGGTCAGCATTACAAAGACCTAAATGCAATCCCAGATTGGGAAACCACGGACATAAAACTCTTCTGCGCTCCAGTCACTGTAAGTGTGTCATGTGATTGCTGGTAGCCAATACGGTATGCACTGCATGACCACACCCCCACTGACCTCCAATACTATTGTGGGATCCTTGGCCACATGGTGCAGAAGGGGGTGAGTAGTAATGCACATTTTCAAGCACATCCAGGGGTTAAAGTGGACCAACACCCAGGATTTTCACTATCCTGGGTGTTGATCCACTTCCACAGGGCACCCTGTGTGAAACCCCCCAGAAAGCCCCTAAAATCTTACCTTTGTAGGCGACGGACAAGCGACGGATAAGCCGCCGCCGCCATTCACAAATGGCCGACGTGGGAGCGCGCCCTGCTAGACGCTTATCCGTCGCCTAAAAGGTAAGATTTTAGGGGCTTTCTGGGGGGTTTCACCCTGCGGGACATCCCGATTTCGGATGCCCCGCGGGGAGGGAGCTGATCGGACCGGGAATCCGAGGCACCCAATGGTCCAGGAAAATCTAGCAGCCTGACGAAGTGGTAATGTTCTGACCACGCAACGCGTCGTTTGCTATTGATATCGTTGGATGCTGGCCATCTAGAACACGGTGATGTAAACCTTATATACTTATCTTAGTTCCCATATAAATGTTTAATACTTAGCACTGTATTCAGGGAGTCTGACACGATTCTCTATATGCACAGATTCTTAAGTATAGCACTCAGCACTTTAACCTGCAGCAGTTTTGCACATTGATTTGTACATAGTTTTACACTGTATAATTAGACTTGATGTTACATTGTTGTTGTCACATTGTTTAATCTGTTTCACATGTTGATTTTGTATTTCTATTAGCACTTTTGGGGTAACATTAGGGAACCCATTATACTTATTTCTATTACATCATATTATATTATAAATTAGCCAGCTCGGATATCTTGATATCCAATGTTTTTAATGGGGTTTTTTAATCTTATGTAGTATTTCATTCAATGTTATGCATGGTTGCAAAATAATTTAATAAAGATGAAATATACATATTGCAATTGAAGTGGTGCGGCACCATTTTTCCTGGACCATTGGGTGCTTAGTCTGGCGGCTCCATCTTTGTTGTTTCTTGGATACCACCAGGCAATTGGTGGCTGAATCCAGGTTGGAGGCCTGCACACACATAATTTGTTTGGGTGGTGCGGAGTATATAGGTTGTTTAAACCAGACCAACAGCCTGGCACGGTTGAAAAGAAAGGGAGCACCCATTTTGGAGTTTCCTCTCCCAACTGACATAACTAACAATACAAAGTAACAGGAAGCCCACCAGCACTTCCTGTTTGCAGGTGGCCTGCAAGTCCATGAACCTCCATCTTGTTTTTAAAATTGACCCCAACAGGAGTTAGAAAAAGGTAAATGAATTTTTATGTGCAGCAATCTAAATTGCCCTGAGCAGGGATGCATATGAGCACTGTTTGTTGTGTTGGTCTGGTTTAAAGTGGACCGAAACCCACCGTGATTGGCGATTCCCGGGCCGATCAATTCCCTCCCCCCGGGGCATCCAAAATTAGGATGCCCCACTGTGTGAACCCCCCCCTAGGATGCCCCACTGTGTGAACCTCCCCCCCCCAGGCCACCCATACACTTACCTTCTTTACCAGCCCAACAGTGCATGCGCGAGCTGCAGCCACATCCCCGCTATCCCTCTAGCAGGGTGCGTGCCCGCGCCAGGCATTTGTGAATGGGCGGCACAGGCACGCTCCCTGTTAAAGGGTAGCAGGGGATGCGGCCATCAGCGCACTCGGAGCTGCTCGAAGGCTTAGATCATGTGACGTCAGCGCATCCAAGTGCGCTGATTGGACGAGCAGCCGCATATGCACCGTAGGACAGAGAAGAGGCGAGTTGGATTTCAGCGACCTGGGAGGTTTCACACAGCTAGGCACGGCCCAAAACCCAGGATAGTCAAAATCCTGGGTTTTGTTTCACTTTAAAGTGGACCACCCCTGGGGCATGCCGATTTATGTGCCAGCTATTCCATGGCAGCACCTCTCGCATCTTCTGCCAGCTGTTCAGCCACTGTAACTGAGTGGCTGCCATGGCCACACACAGCCTTAGATGGATGCAGAGGGTTCATCTAGCCCAGGGGTTCCCAGCAGGCGGTACTAGTACCTCTGGTGGTACTCAAGATCCCCCCAGATGGTACTTGACAAGACTGCAGACTTACCTGTACCCAAACCTGATCTGCTGCCATTCACTCAAGTTATTTTCACCATAAATAAAAAACTGCCCAATTTTGTGTGATTCATTCTTTAACTATTGTTTTTGTGGGGTGTAAATATAGGGGGTGCAACTGCATTGGGGTCCAGGAGGTCAAAGGGGCACTATCATTGTTGCTCCACCTTATTTATCATATTTGTACTCACTTGGCATCATTTAGATAAAGGAAGCACCATTTGTCTGATGTTTCAGTCCTAGTTGTCTTGTTGCATCCAGTTGAGTTTAAAGACACAAAAAGTTTACTGTATGAGCCTTGAAAGGGCCCCATTTAATGTCCACACCAGGGCCATGTCACATTTAGTTACGCTGCGCAGCACCCAGGTGGTACTTGATATAAATCAGAAAATGGAACGTGGTACTTAAAGGAGCAGTATCGCGATTTTTTTGGTGACTTATATTTAAATGGTACTTTGAATGTAGGTAAGTGTTGGAGTAAGAATTACAAATTTAGAAAAAAATTATGTGTGTGTTGTGCAGCTGGAGACTAATAGCTCATGTCTTCTGAGTGTCGGGTCCCGACACTCTGGCCTGTTCCATGCTGAGGAGAGGGGTGAAACAATGTATCAAAGTATCAGCTGTTCAGTGCTGGCAGCCGTCCAGCATCAGATAACAACATTGCAACATTGCCTGGCCAGAACTCATATATCTAAAACAGAGAGAAAAGCTCTAGAAGTCATTTAGCTGATTTTGACAGTTTTCCCTTCATGTTGGCTCTGCTGCAGAATCTTTCAGTTTACCATTTTCTCTTTCATATTCTTATTTTTCATTTTTCCATATGATCTTTCTTTCAGCTTTGTGTGTTTTGAGCAAAGCCCAACCCAGGATTTTCACTATCTGGAGTTTTGTTTTGTGCCCCTAGGGGCATCCTGACTTGGGATGCCCTGATATGTGAAATCCCCAAGTTCGCCTGTGAAAACATACCTTTCCCTGTCCCACAGCGCATGCGCGGGCTCTCATCCAATCAGCTCTGTTTGCACGCAGATGGGGAGCCTGAGCAGTAACCTTCCTGGCCACCCGGCCTGTCTAAATGACTATCTGCGTGAGCGCGCCAGAAAAATGGGGGATCTGTGGTTATCCAGGGGTCGTTTCACACAGTGGGCATCCTGATTTAGAATGCCCAAGGGGGAAGGTCAATGGCCGGGTCTTATAGACTTCAGGGTCGGCCACTTAGGGTTTTGTTCCACTTTAATACCTTTAGATTTTCCTGCACAGTTATTCAAAGAAGAATTTCAGTTATTTTCAGTCAGTTTAGTATAGATTTTACACATTTGAGTCACCTGGTCTCATAACAAAAGCAGCAGCTCACACACACACAGCCGTTACCACTGATTACAGTGTCAGCCTCTGAGGTAAAGTGTTGCTAGGAGACCAGTGGGCTAAATGAAGCAGCTCACTAAATACAACCCAGCAGATCCCCCTATTCAGTAAATGGACTGAGCCATTGTCATACAATTTAAAAGAAAGGCAGATATTTTTTCCTTTTTCTATCGCTAGATTATTTATACACATGTTAGAAGCTATTGTGTGGCTATTTAATTATTTATCCTTTTTAATTCAAATTTCGCGATACTGCTCCTTTAATGAAAAAAAGTTGGGAACTTAGGGGTCTAGGCTCCTATTCAGCTGCACAATTACAGGTCATGCTGCCTTAGGCATGCGTGACCACTACAGCACAGAAAGACCAATGGAGGCAGAGTGTGCAAAGGTTAAATGCAGACAGTGTGAGTGGGGAGCATTCAAGGGGTTAAAGCGGCACCAAAGTCTTCTAACTACCCTCATCCACTCTGTCCGTCCAAGAACCAAGATGTCCTGGTTCCTAAAAACATTTCTTTTCACTGCAGAGGCCACAGCATGGTATTTTTGAGATTGCCCATGGGCTGCTCTCAAGAATGCCGGCCGGCCGACATGAACAACTGCTGGCTGCATCCCTGGTTTCCCTGTAGTCTGAGAACTGCTCCTGCCCCCAGCATGTCTGAATAGCTGGGCATGGGAGCAGAGCCGGCGCCAGCACAGGGCAAACATGAGCAATTGCCAGGGCCCTTGGCATCTTCAGGGGCCCACTCAGGCTGACACTTGGCCATGGTATTATTTAACAGTGGACCAAACCACCGAATGTCGTGTGCTGTGTGCAGACCTGCTCATGGCTGGCCTCAGCAACAGGGGATGATCAGCAACAATGGAGAAGGTGGCATGGAATAGAGGGCAATTGATGGAGGTGCAGAAAGTTGGGAGAACCAGGTGACAGCTGACAAGGACTGGAGGGCGATCAGCAGCAGGAAATGACCCATTTTTGGCGGCAGAGCTGAAAGGTGACATCATGTGACTCACTACTTTGGGGCCCACTAAGACTCTCTTGCCCAAGGGCCCCCACAAACCTGGAGCCGGCCCTGCATGGGAGCGCACCACAGCTACATGGAAGCCACCAATGTGGCAATATCAGCTTTGCGTGGGCCGGTGGTAAAGGTGAGTTTACCAGCGACCCTGGGGGTTTCACACAATGGGACATCCCAAGGGAGAGTTTGGGTGGGGTTAAATGCTGACAGTGGGGGTAGGGTGCGGGGGGGGTAAATGCAGACAGTAAGGGGGGTAGTGTGCAGGGGCTAAATGCAGACAGTCAGATGGCAAGGGGGCAATAGGGTGCAGGGGGTTAAACACAGATAGTGAGGGGGCAATAGGTTGCAGGTTAAACACGGACAGTAAGGGGGCAATAGGGTGCAGGGGGTTAAATACAGACAGTGAGGGGGCAATAGGGTGCAGGGGGTTTAATAAGGGCAGTGAGGAGGCAATAGGGTGCAGGGGGTTTAATAAGGGCAGTGAGGAGGCAATAGGGTGAAGGGGGTTTATTAAGGGCAGTGAGGAGGCAATAGGGTGCAGGGGGTTTATTAAGGGCAGTGAGGGGGCAATAGGGTGCAGGGGGTTTATTAAGGGCAGTGAGGGGGCAATAGGGTGCAGGGGGTTAAATACAGACAGTGAGGAGGCAATAGGGTGCAGGGGGTTTAATAAGGACAGTGAGGGGGCAATAGGGTGCAGGGGGTTTAATAAGGACAGTGACGGGGCAATAGGGTGCAGGGGCTTTAATAAGGGCTGTGAGGGGGCAATAGGGTGCAGGGGGTTTAATAAGGACAGTGAGGGGCCAATAGGGTGCAGGGGGTTTAATAAGGGCAGTGAGGAGACAATAGGGTGCAGGGGGTTTAATAAGGGCAGTGATGGGCCAATAGGGTGCAGGGGGTTTAATAAGGGCAGTGAGGAGGCAATAGGGTGCAGGGGGTTTAATAAGGGCAGTGAGGAGGCAATAGGGTGCAGGGGGTTAAATAAGGACAGTGAGGAGGCAATAGGGTGCAGGGGGTTTAATAAGGGCAGTGAGGAGGCAATAGGGTGCAGGGGGTTTATTAAGGGCAGTGAGGGGGCAATAGGGTGCAGGGGGTTA
The DNA here is from genome assembly GCA_027917425.1 of Gastrophryne carolinensis. Classification (NCBI taxonomy): domain Eukaryota; kingdom Metazoa; phylum Chordata; class Amphibia; order Anura; family Microhylidae; genus Gastrophryne; species Gastrophryne carolinensis. The sequence continues at coordinate 54,820,804 of CM051240.1, forward strand.
AATACAGACAGTGAGGAGGCAATAGGGTGCAGGGGGTTTAATAAGGGCAGTGAGGGGGCAATAGGGTGCAGGGGGTTTAATAAGGGCAGTGAGGAGACAATAGGGTGCAGGGGGTTTAATAAGGGCAGTGAGGGGCCAATAGGGTGCAGGGGGTTTAATAAGGGCAGTGAGGAGGCAATAGGGTGCAGGGGGTTAAATAAGGACAGTGAGGAGGCAATAGGGTGCAGGGGGTTTAATAAGGGCAGTGAGGAGGCAATAGGGTGCAGGGGGTTTATTAAGGGCAGTGAGGAGGCAATAGGGTGCAGGGGGTTTATTAAGGGCAGTGAGGGGGCAATAGGGTGCAGGGGGTTAAATACAGACAGTGAGGAGGCAATAGGGTGCAGGGGGTTTAATAAGGACAGTGAGGGGGCAATAGGGTGCAGGGGGTTAAATACAGACAGTGAGGAGGCGATAGGGTCCAGAGGAAGAAAATACAGACATTAGGGGGGCAAGATGGTTCAGGAGGGTAAATACAAATAGCAGGGGCAGGGGCAGGGTATACAGTTACAGGGCGCACGACTGGCTCACTGACAGGCTGCTCCTAACGGCGCTTAAAACGCTTTGCAGAAGCTGATTGGCTGTCTGTCTTCTCGGAGCAGGACTCGGGATCTTCTGATTGGCTGTTATGCTGCCCAGGCGTCTTCCTTTTAGCAACAATCACTAGGGATAGAGAGCTGCGTTACTTCCTGTTTCCCGGTCACAGAGGCTGTGTGTGAGGCCAGGCCCGGAGCCCTCCATCTCTGGCGGGTAACTATAACACCCTGTACTGTCACGTGTGCTCTTCTGTTTATAATTGGGCCGGGAGTGGAAACCTTTTTTTTTTACACACATAACACTGCCCCTCATTACAGTTACACCTACGTGACTTTAGGTCCCTTTAAACAGCTGCTCCTGTGATACTGTTTTTTGATGCCTCTGGAGTAAAGCTTTTTACAGAGCCAAAATCAGGTGTTTGAATGATGGGGGACAGGAAATAGCTATGCACTGTAATGAAGCATGGCAGCTATTGGAGTAGATGCGGCTGCCACATTGCTGCACAGCTGTTTCCTGTCCCCTGCTGCATAGAGAATCACCCTGAGGGTTCGTTGATGGCATGAGGTTGGGTTAGTTTAGTGTCCCAGGACCCTGCCAGGGGGTGCAGGTCTGCTTTAAAACCCTGGACTCCCTAGATAGCGCCAACACAGCTGCTGCTTGTGAATGGAGAGGGGGGGGGGCATTCCAATTGGTGATGACCCAACCATTGTCCACCAATGAATGTGATCCTGGAAAAGGTGAGTATTTGCACGCCTTCAGCTTTTTGACCAGAGGGGTTTCCCAAATTGAGTGTGTTTGTTAGCAGAGTCTTTTTGACGTAACAAAACCTGTGTATTTGACTGTGTAAATACCCTAACCCCCCCCCCCCTCCAGTTCACCCACTGAAACTCACCTTTACCCACTCCAAAGGCTTATGTACAGGCTCTCATCCAATCAGAGCCCTTTGCTTTGTTTACATCCTTTGGCAAAGGGCTCTGATTGAAGTCAATGGGCAGTGCACACTGATGCATACCACCAACGCCCAATGGCATGTGTGCTCCTGCCCCAGCCTATCTAAATTGCTGGGGTAGGAGCGCCCGCATGCCGCAGAGCGTGCTCCCTATTGTAAACTTTCAGAGCACTTTGCCGAATGATGTAGTCAAGGCAAAGGGCTCTGTTTTGGATGTGAGTCTGCACATGCGCTGTTGGAGCTGGGAGAGGTGAGTTTTTGTAGATGCCATGGGGAGTTTCATACTGCAGGGCATTCCGATTTGGGATGCCCTGGGAAAATGCCAGCGGCCCACCCTGGAGCCTTTTAGGATTTGTTCCACTTTAAAGCGGACCAAAATCCCCAAAACAACTCCTCCACCACTGGTACATTACCTTTTGGATGTGTTTTGCCCTCAATGCTGCTTGTTATTCCTGTTATAGCGATTTTCATTTTCCCCGGGTATGCCATTGTATGTCATCGGTTTCTGACAGGATACCATTGTTCTAAAGTAGCTGTTTAAGCACCCCCTCCTCACAATATAATGCATTACAGCCTATTGAAAATAGTGCTAAAAGAAAGATAAGAACCAAAAGAAGTTTTAATCTTCCCCCAATTTTGCCAAAATCACTTGTGTATTTTTATCCAGTTCTTTTTTTTTTTAATAATTTCACCTTCCATAGGACATCGTTGGTCCACTTTAAAGGAAGTTTAAACCAGACCAACAGCCTGGCACAGTTGGGAAAAGAAAGGTAGTGGCCATTTTAGAGCTTTCTCTCCCAGCATCTCAGCCATGCTGCTGCCTGGATTCAACTGACATAACTGACAATGCACAGTAACAGGAAGCCCAGCAGCACTTCCTGATTGCAGGTGGTCTGCAACTGCATGAGCCGCCATTTTGTTTCTAAAATTCACTATAGCAGGAGTTAGAAAAAGGTAAATGAATTTTATCTGCAGCAATCTAAATTGCCCTGGGGAGGGTTGCATATTAGCACTGTCTGTTGTGTTGGTCTGGTTGAAGTCATTTTTGACTGTTGATCTGCTTTAAAGTGGACCAACACCCAGGGGTGATCGGCCCGGAAATCTATAAGATTCCCGGGCCGATCACCCCCCACCCCGCGGGACATCCGAGATCGGGATGTCCCGCGGGGTGAAACCCCCCAGAAACCCCAAAAACACCTTACCTGATCCGCCGCCGCTTCCGCCGCCGCCGCCTCCCGCGCACCCCTCCAGACGTGCGCGCGCCCGCGCCGGCCCTCTGTGAATGGCCGGCGGGGGCGCGCGCGCGCCGAGAGTGACGCGCGGGAGGCAGCGGAAGCGGCCTGGACGTTCCTGATCCCCGCCTGGACGTTGGCGGGGATTGGCTGCGGCGCTCACGTGGGAGCGTTGAGAGGTGAGTTTTTTGGGGTTTCTGGGGGGTTTCACACAGCGGGGCACCCCCGATCGGGGTGCCCCGCCGAAGTGGACCAAAACCCAGGATAGTCAAAATCCTGGGTGTTGGTCCACTTTAACCCCCTCCCACCCCTGATACTTATCTTATCCTCTTGGGTCCTCCTAGGCAGCAACTGATCTCTGCCTAAAGCTCAACTCAGCTTAACCCAGCACAATGTCTATACTTTACCTTTATGCTGTCAACCAGATCATTTTGCATCCTCTTTGTCATTTTAGGTGCACTGTGCAGCGCTGTTGGCCAGACTGGAAACCTCTTAAGATGTTGTCTTCAAAATGCTCAAGCAGGTGAATTTGTTTGACAGGATCTGAGACCAACTCCAGGCTGTACCTGTTTTGATCTAATCCTCTGCGCCCTGATTCAGTGCTGTACCCCATAGCGACCACCAAAGCATTGATCTCTATAGCTCCTCGCTGACATCAGGGGGGGTCTGTGTTACATGAGCGGGACCCCGCTTTCATTGTACGGTAGTGAATGGGAGCTTTGATTAGGAGCAGCAGCAATCTTGGAGTGGACCTATAACTATGATTTTCATTATTTGGGTGATAGGTCCACTTACGTGGGGCATTCCACTCTGTGAAACTCCCCCAGATCGCCCACACCACTCGCCTTTCCCACGCCGCATGTGCAGGCTCTTGTCCAATCAGTGCTTTATGCCGTACATACCAATGCATAAAGCATAAAGTGTTGTTTTGATCAGAGCACCAGCATAGGGACTGGCTGCATCCCATCCATCTCTCCTGGCTGTTTCCCTGCAGTCTGTGGTGCCCCCACCACCACCATCAAGCCTACTTGAATGCGCCTCAGCAGCAGTGATGTGGCTGCGGGGAGGGGCAGCTGGAAAGGTGAGTGATTCTGGGCCTATGCGGGGTTGGCTGCCCCATTTGACTTTTGGGCTCCATGGTCAGCAGTGGAGGTGATTGGTCTGTGCCCTGGGGCATCAAGATTTGGGAACCGCTTAACCTTTCTCCGGTCCTGCGGCGCAGGCTCGTGTCTAGTCAGAGTAGTTTGCCATGCCTGTGTAATTCAGCACATTTTTTTAATGTTCTGCATTGGGGAGTGCAAGTGGCACATCCCCCGCTGGGATGGGAGCATGCACATACCCCAAAGATGCTCTCATTCCTCACTACATAACATGAGAGGCATTTGCTAATTTAAATAGGCACAGAAAACGGCTCTGCATGGAAGAGAGCCTATGATTTGGGATGCCCCAGGGGAGGGTCAGCAGCCTTCCCTGGAATCTTTTCCATACCATGACCGGATGCGCTGGGTTTTGGTACGATTTAAGGCCAGGATCACAATCTCCTGTGACACGCTGCCTATGGTAGCCTATTCACTTCCAGTTGCCCCACAAAAGTCTTGCTTGCAGTGATTTGAAGCCGGACATGATTCCCCTCCATATGAATAGCAGTGACAAGCATTTTCAAATAGCCATACCATCGCTAAGGCTGTAGTGATTGCATCACATCACCCTAGTGTGGAACCCAAACAATTAGCAAATTAAATGCTATGATATTGGCTATAGAGAGAAATATTTGATTAATATTCTTCATTAAAGTGGACCAAAACCCAGGATTTTGACTATCCTGGGTTCTGATTCTTTCCCCGGGGCACCCCGATCAGGGCTACCCCACTGTGTGAACCCCCCCGATTGCCGATGCCAACTCGCCTCTTCCCGGTCCTACAGCGCATGTGCGCCCATTCATCCAATCCGTGCGCTTGGAAGTGCTGACGTCACGCCGTCTAAGCCTTCGTCTAAGGCCATCGGCTCCGAGCACGCTGATGGCCGCATCCCCCGCTTCCCTCTAACAGGGAGGGTGCCTGCGCTGGCCATTCACAAATGCCTGGCGCGGGCACGCGCCCTGCTAGAGGGATAGCGATGATGTAGCTGCAGCTTGTGCATGTGCCGTTGGACCGGGAAACAAAGTAAGTGTATGGGGTGACCTGGGGGGTTTCACACAGCGGGGCATCCCGATTTTGGAAGCCCCGGGGGGAGGGAATCGATCGGCCCGGAAATCTCTGAATGTGATTTTGGGACTTTTGCCAGATTGACTGCAGTTTACAGATATGAAAATATATGGCACTGTAGCCGTAGTCTCTATATGTATTTTGCTGCTGTGTTGTATTTCCAGTGTGTTCAGTTGCTCTATGGTGCTTCCTTCTTTTTCCTGTCTGTATTATCCACAATGTAAGGTGACATTCTCTTACTGCACTAATATTCCAGTAAAGCCAGTTCCTGTTATACCACTAATGTCTGGAGTTGCATCCAGCACTTACACTCTGCAACAGTTTCACCTTTTGCACCTTACACCTCTACCAGCCCCCTATAGGGGTTCTAGAGTCCTACTGATGATTTTTTTTCTATGTCATAGGCTGCTGCCTCTCCTGAATCAGGCCCTTCATAGCTGCAAGGAAGAGGAGCGGCTGCTGGAGGAACAGCTCAGGCAATGCCGTAAACTGCTGGCTGACTGGTAGGTGCTCCGGAGGTAATGGGACCACATAGCGTAAACCAGCCCAAAAAGCATATTTGACTCTTGGTTTGAGATTCCTAGAAGCCATATTGATCTGGGATGCCCCACGGTTGGAATGGCTATTGAGCCCCCACACATACCAAGCCATGATCTAATGCTGTTTTCAAATGCAGCACAGGTATCCCCTCGCCTCTGCTGAGCATGCGTCTGTCCCACAGACTATGGAGAACATGTATAGCAGGGGAGGAGGGGATGCCGCTGTGTGCATGTGCCACATTTGAATACAGAGGTGGATCGCTGCTTAGTAATTGAAGAAGATGGGCAGCAATTTTGACCTTGGCCATCCCATGATTACTTTTGTTTAGCTCAATAGGAAAATCCACTTTCCTGGAGTTTTCTGTCAGACCTCCTATCAGGTGTGCCATAGGGGCACGAGGCTCTTTGCCTATCACCTGTCAATGACTCTTACAGCTCCGGTATCTGAAGGTTCCACACTTCTGACCAATGTATGAAGCCCTGCCAAGGTGCCCATAGAAAATAACCAATACCTCGGTCTGGTCTTGTGCACCGCACACAGCAGACCTATAGGCCAGAATTTGATGGCGCAGCACCCTTCAGATGCCAGGGCTGCAGGAGTGTTATTGTTTCCATGGCAGGGGGTAAAATGTAAGCTGGGGAACCCTAATCTGAGGTCTGATCGGAAAGTCTACGAAATTTCTTTTTAAAGCATACCTGTCACTAAATCCATACATGTGGTATGTTTATTTAAAGAGGACTCAAACCCTCCCTGGCAACTCTAGGTAAGGTCTGGGTCTTCAGGAACCCTAACCCAACCATTGCTACTGCCTGTGAACCCTATATTTAGAAGATACTCATGGAGCTCTGTATAACCGAGGATTAAAAATCAGCTGGGCTATATAGTTCTGCATGTGCCACCGCCCCCCCATTGGATGACACTCTGCTAGGAAAATGTGAGTGTGACAGACTCTCTGCCTTTTGGATTTCACCACTATTCAATTGCCCACCGGGTCATTCATGGGATGCCCACTGTTCCTTTTTCTATACGGCCCATGGGACCCTACTTGGGCATATTGGATTTTAAAGGCACTGTTTCTGCCCCTTGGACTTTACATAGATTCATTACTTTCATTTTCTTAAGCATGTTCCAGACAATGTCATTGTGTTGTTGATTGTGTTACAGACTGCCATTGTGTTGCTGATTGTGTTACCGGCAGAGTTGAGGGATTGTGTGGCCTGCTCCCATTGGTCTGTGCGTTTGTCATGCAGTTCTCCATCAGGTCCACAGGGGAGGTCCCCTTGCATGGAGACTTGCATATAAGGCCCAGGGTGGCACTAATAAAACTAGGTCATCTTCACCCTCAATACTGAGTTCCGTCTCTTATTGGGGGAAACGCTATATCGCAATTCACTAGCCCTTGTAAGGGCTGTTCCTGTTTTCCTCACGGATGACTCTGGAATTCCTGCAGCACCTCTCACCATTGGGAAAAGGACGTCTCTGGCGGGGAAGCCCTCCGGGGATAAAGGTTATCGCTACAGTGAGTTTCTCTGTAATGCAGGGTTCACTGATGGCGTGAGGGGGTAGGTAAGGTTCAGTGTCCCTGTAGATCAGGTCACTCCCTAGCACAGAGCTGCAAGGGAGGGTTTTGGTCACTTTAAATGTTTTATGTGTCTGGCTTTCCTGCTATTCATAAATAAATGAAGGGCTGTAAAGGATTATAAAGAACATGTAGATAAAAAAAAAAAACACCTTACCTTCCCTCTAGCAGAATGCTTCTCTCTCAGCCGTGTTGTCGGCTCTGATGCAGACAGTACACTCCCCATCCAGTTTCCATGTGTTGACCCGCTGTTAATCACAAGGGATAATGCTTCCTTGCTGATTGGAAGCAGTGGGTATGTCCCAATTCCGCTCCTGAAGAAAGCATTGCTGACAAGGGATATAGGAAGTGTAGGTTCTCTTAAAGTAGGCAAAACTCATATAAATTAGTCAGATTTCCCCACAGTGTGAAACACCCTAGTTTCCCTCCGCACTGTAGCACATTCAGTCCCTTCAGCCTTCCAGAGGCTTACGCATGTGCTGCGGGAACTGAAAATCAAGATGGCTGGCCAGGGATGTTTCACAATTCTGGGCATCCAAAATCTGGATACCCCTTAGGCTTGTCCTTTTGGACTCTAGGTTTTGGTCCACTTTATCTGTTGGCATTCAGATACATTTTCATTCTCCTGGGTTTTGGTCCACTTTACATGGGCATCCCAGTTTGGAATGCTGCTGTCTGTGAAACCCCATGAATCACTGCACATCTTAACTTGGTCCATGCTTCCACAGTGCATACGCTCTGCTCCAATCAGAATAGTTTGCTCTGCATATTAATGCCTGGCAATCTATTATGAATAAATGAGTATCTAGGACCCTGTGACAGACTCTCTGTCTTTTGGATGTCATCACTATTCAGTTGCCCACCGGGTCATTCACTGGCCTTTTCTTAATTAGGTCATTGTATTTTGATACTGTTACAGGCAATGTCATTGTAGTTTGGATTGTATTATAAACTGCCATTGTGTTAATTGATTACGTCACAGACAATGGCATTGTTCTGATTGAGTGTATTACAGACGTCTCTATTGTGTTGCTGATTGCGTCACCGGCAGAGTTGAGGGATTGTGTGCCCTGCTGCTATTGGTCGGTGTGTGTGTCATGCAATAGGAGACTTGTGTATATAAGGCCTAGAGTGGCACTAATAAAGACACTTCACCTTCACCCTCAATACTGAGTTCTGTCTCTTATTGGGGGAAACGCTATATTACAATTCACTAGCCCTTGTAAGGGCTGTTCCTGTTTCCTCACAGACGACTCTGGAATTCCGGCAGCACCTCTTACGATTCGGAAAAGGACGTCTCGGGCGGTGAAGCCCTCCGGCGATAAGGGTTATCGCTACAATTGGTGGCAGCGGTGGGATGGTCCTTCCTACCCAGAGAGAGTGCTACCCTGATGGAGAGTCAGTAGGACAAGTTGAAAAGGCTGACCCTGAAGGATCTACTCGAGAGCCGGGGAAGGTCAGCTAGCAACCGCCCACGTCGGGAACTGATAGCCGAGCTGATCGAAATGGATCGTGCAGCAGTGAATGACCCGGTGGGCAACTGAATAGTGATGACATCCAAAAGACAGAGAGTCTGTCACAGACCCCTCCCTAGATCACTGAGTAGGCATGTCTCTGGGGATAGCATTCTCTATGGCTGGGTGGACAGGCTTTTAGTCCTCTCTAAAGTGGAATAAAACCCACCCGGGGTGGGCTTGAAATCTTTTAGATTCCAGGGCCAGACGCTGCCCCACTGTGTTAAACACCCCCCCCCCCATCCGGGCACCCGTAGACACTCAACTTTTTGTGCTCCAACGGCGCATGCACGAGCTCTTGTCCAATGAGAGCTGTCTGTTGTGACTATGTCATTAGGCAAATGGCTCTCGATGGAAACGATTCAGAGCCTGGTGAGATTTTTTAGGAGAGAAAATTGGCATTGACTTTGATTGTCTACCTTGGGGCTGATTCAGAGCCAGAGGAAATGTATACCTGGGAGACACTGAAAGTAAATGGCAGTTTTCTCTCCCAAAAAAGAAGTGCGACTGCTCACCTGGCTTTGAATCTACCCCATTGTTGTGAATAGGCTGGGGCAGGAGTGCGGGGGATGTGGAAGCATGCGTTCACCATTCTAGTCAATGAGAGCCAAATGACATAGGGGTCGATTCAGAGCCAGGTGAGAATTCTCTCTCCTTTTCTAGGAGAGAAAACTGTCATTCACTTTCATTGACTACCAGGTGTAATTTTCACCTGGCTCTGAATCGGCTCCAAGGTAGACAATGAAAGTCTATGGCAGTTTTCTCTCCTAAAAAGGAGTGAGAATCCTCACCTGGCTCTGAATCCACTCCATAGTCACGGCAGACGGCTCTCTCTGGACAAAGCCTGCGCATGCTCCGTTGGCACAACGAAGAGTTGAGTGAAGGCCGTTCGGGGGGGGGGGGGGGGGGGGGGGGGGGGCAAATTCCTGGGTTTTGTTCCATTTTAATGCATAAACTTTGTAAGGAAGTGTGTGAAGATTTATGGTGATCATATGGGGACTATAGAGAGGCTGGCGTTTTGTTGGCGGACATTTGCATATTAATCACCTACGCAGATAGTATGTCAGGATCCACATGGTACATTGGGACGACATATTTATCGTGTTCTAGCCTCACTGATGTTTTATTCTGCTTGGATTAGCTGAGCTTTGTTTGGCAAAAAAAAGCCCCCGTGTTGCAGTGAATGGAGCGTCACGCTCCTGTCACAGTGATGTGATGCAGGGCAGAGTATTGTGCACCAATTGGCTTGCAAATGGTGAAAGCGCTCCTAAAGGACCTGCAAGTGCTTGCACACCGCAGGACCAGATCTCAGGAATGGGTACATTTTTTTAGCCTCTGGGGAGGAAGGAGGAAGCAGCTGAAGGGGAATAAATGTAAGTATTGGCTTTTTATTAGCTTAAATTTTAAACTTGTGACAGGTTTACAGCACCCAACTAACAAAAAATTAAAATTAAGCAAACGAGAGAAGAGAAAGCCTTTTTCTCAAAACATCCTCCAGGCAGCATACACTGAGACTTCCAAGTCCCTCCCCCAAAAGGGGACCAGAATAGAATAAAAGCTTGACTCCACCTCCAATCCCCAATTGTTTTCGTGTTCCTCTGTGAGGATAGGAGCCAGACCACTAGCTCCTGAACCAGGAAGGTTTAGGTAAGTATTCCGGTGCTGTCCTATTTTAAGCAGGGGGTCCATTTCTCGGTCCTGGAGGCTGTTTATTGCCAGGGGCCCCGGATACCCTCAGGGATTTTTAGGCCAGAATCCCATTCTTTGATCTAGGATCAAAAGAGGGTAAGCTATTTTTTTCCTCTTACTGAGGATGGTTATGGGAAGAAGCCGGGGTGGCCGGACCCCAAAAGATAAAGATTTTTTTCCTTTAGGGAATTTTTTATTCTAAAAAGCTCAAGGGAGATAATCCCTAAGGATTGGTTGCACTGGAATATTTTTTTCCCAGGTTTTTTCTACTCTGAAATTTTTGGGCGATATACCGGGATGTCCTCCTCTTCCTCTTCCTAGTGTTGGCATCGGGAAGGGCCGATCCATGCGGCAAGTATACGCGCGCACTGCGATGCATGGGATTTATGGGGTGTTGTTTTTTTTTATCTTCTCTGATCCATTTAGAAAGCTTTACCCTCGTTTTGCTCTTGGTCTTCCAGTGGTCTGGCACATACAGAGGTGATGCTGCAATAGACGTCCTCTCCTACTGATGACAACGTGTCTCTCTTCCTTTACATATATTACCCGTCCCCAAGATGTATACTAGTTATAGTATAAATCAGGATATATACTGTGTGTATGCTGTGTCAGGGGGGCTTTGTATCCCATACACCCGCTATACCCATATAGGAGCTATACAAATGCTATCACATGGCTCTTATTTATTGCCCGATATGTATTGGATCATTCACAAACTGTTTGAGTATCTCACAGTAGTGCACCAAATCTTTCTTTCTCTGGTTACAGGAAAACTGACAGCCATGGGACTATGAGTCCGGGTGATCCAGCTCCACCACAAGGTGAGGAAATGTACCCCTCTTTGCACTTCTGTTTGGCAGCCTCTTAGACCATGATCAAAAGTGACCAGTACAGCTTGTCACCAAAACGCCTATCTCATTAAATGACTCCCATCGGCAACATTGGTTAGGTGGGCCATGGTAACACAGAGAACTTACATTTTTTGGGGAATTCCTGGGGATAGGCCTGGAGATACTCATGTTAAGGGCAACTCATGTTCATGTTAAGGGCATACTCATGTATAAAGCCGAACTGAAGTCAAAATAGGTCTGCTGAATTGCTTTCCTGGAACAGCAAACTGTGGAAAACCTTGAAATGGGCTTGAAGATTTTTTTTTTTTAAATGTGTGTTGGCTGCAGCATGGAAGGCCAGTTTGTCTTACCTGCATCACACTCCCTCAACGAAATTGGGTCCTGTAGTTTTGTATGGGGAGCGCAGTGCCGGTAGGCCAAACATGGGATTTTTACTGACACCAGGACATGCACTACCATGAATGAACTCCATCGAGGGTCCTTGGTGAGGCCACAGGGGCCAAGCCAAGCATTTTTCTGCGGGCAGTCATCCAATGCATGGGCCTCTGTCTAGGGTATCTAAAGTAAAAAAAATAAAAAAAAACTCATATAATACAATCTTTGTTCTTGGGACCCACATGACCACTGGCTGCCAATTAGGTTTGCTGGGTATGCTTGTGTTCCTCTCCAGCAAAGCTGGGGCGGGGGGGGCTCAGGCTATAGATTGGCCTGAGAGTTTTCCAGTCTCCTGGCCTGTATATTGCTCGGCCCGATATGTTTCCCTGCCCTCCCCCTTTCTACACTTTGCCAGTGTTCTCTTTAATTTCCCATGCGTCAGTCCCTTGCATGCTTGTCTTTATCATAACACGTGGGATGTGTAGCTGCCCACGTTGGCACCTCTTAAACGCACAGGGGCTATTATAAAAGATTTGCCACCCCCAGGACGCCGAGACCAACTCACCTCTTCCTGGTCCTCTGGCGTGTCTAAGAGCAGTGGCTCCCAGCACGCTGACGGCCGCATCCTGCGCTTCCCTCTAACAGGGAGCGTGCCCGCGCCGGCCATACACAAATGCCTGGTGCGGGGACGAGCCCTGCTAGAGGGATAGCTGGGAAGCATCCGTGCCGTTGGACCGGGAAACAAGGTAAGGGAGGGGTTTCACACAGCATCGGGCAGCAATCAGTTCACCTGTCCCATGTGCGCCATTTTCTGCAGCACAGGTTAAAGTGGACCAAAACCCACCCCTCTCCCCCTCGGGGCATCCTGATATTCTAAGCAGACAGCACGTCCTGCTCCAGACAGTCCTTACATGTGGGTATACCTCCGCCTTCAGCGCCGTGCACTGCAGTATCATGAAGAAAACAAGCTCCTCCCGGCCCTACATATACCGAGGGACCTCCCACAAATCCCCAGATTTCTCTGCAGTGCTGAACTACGAAGACATGAAGTATCACGCTCTCGCAGGCGAGCGGGGCTTTACAGCCCGAGGCCCTGCGGGACTATTTCCACCCGTCCTCTCTGTGAAAGAATATGCCTCCCAGCCTGGGCTGCGTTGGTCGGGTGAAAGTAGGCAGCACCTAATGTGCTTAACGGAGCCATGCTCCACCGCAATCCCCCACCATAGGGTAGGCGGTTTAGGCTGATGGTGAGCCTCTAGTGGATGCCCCTCCCGCATTATTGCCCCATACCCCGGGTAGTGCTGGACCCTGTGTAACGGTCGCCATCCTCCCTCATTCCCCAACTAGTTAGTGGGAAAAGAAAGGGGGTGGGGGTATGTGTGTGGTGATCCCTGTGTACCAGTATTTCACGCTTATGGCCTTATTTCTGCCCTTCATTAACATTGAAATGTCAGAGCCGCGCTGCTTGCTCTTTAATTGGTTTTCGGCTACCGCCGTATGTCTTATGCACAGTTTGCGGCGTTGTCTAGATGCTGTGGCGCCTTTTCCTTACTAGTCGTAACGTTTTTTTTTACAAATCCTTAAGCGTGTGATTGTATCCTGCTTTGCCGTTACCTCAGAGCTTCGCGCTCTCCGGAGTGGGCGGGGACTTGAATTGGCACGCTCCGCGTCACGGCCGAGCATCGAGCCCGCCCTTCAAGGTTCGCTGATTTTGCTGATCTTTGCGCGCGCGCGTGGTGGTGGTTTCCCTCCTCCCTTGGTCTGTAAGTGCCCTTGCGGGTGACTCCTTTTTATATGTTTTCCAGCTGCGCATGGCTCTGACACCCATTCTTCTCCTTATGTCTTTCAGACGCTAAGATTCCGGTGGCATCCCCCGGCCTGATATATATCTTAAACGGGTTCACTTTTATATTCTCCCACATTCCTAGCGGGTCTTGGGGCATCCGGGGTCGCTTATAGCATAAATCCCTGCTGGCATATTGCTTTGATAATCACCATATGGAGGCATCTCAGAATTATGTGTCCGGGGTCCCGCGGGGACAAGACCGGCTGTGTACTGCGTGGGGACCACCCCACGCTGATGCTGACAGAGCACGGGTCTGCGGACCGTGTGCTGAACAAGTACTGGCCCTGCAATCAGGTTTACCAGTGGCTGCACCTTGCTTCAACACACCTGTCTCCCCTTGTTTAAATCTCACTCCTGATGAGTTGCACTTGAGCGGGGATGACCAGCAGGTGGTGCCGCGCAGGCTACCTACGGCTGAGCAGGTGATGCCTGGTTGGCGGAGCGCTTGGGCACTGGAAAGAAGCGGTCCCTGACGCTTCCTGGTTCTATGTTTTCCAAGCAAACTGAAGAGTCTGCTGCTATGCAGGTCCTCGATCCTTCTGATGAAGGTGGACTGTTCTCAGGTTCCGGTTCCTCAGACGAGATACCTTGGACCCGTGATATTTCTGGCCCTGGTTCCTGGGGCCGGTGTGACACTGATAAATTACTTATAAAGATCTTTGGAGTACTGTCCATCTAAGAGGGAGAGTTTCCACACGGCGACGCCGCGCTTGGAATTTCTGGAGCAGGATCATTCCAGGCTCTTATATCTAAGGATTGGGAATCACCTTATGAACTTACAGGAGTTCCGGGGGTCTGGGATTGGAAGTACCCTTTTCCCCCTGATGTGGTTGGCTGCTAGTCAGCCCCTCCCGAGGTGGATGCACCTATTATTGGGGTTGCTAACCCTCCCTTCATGACAGCCTCTACTCATCGTACCCTTCGGGATGCTGAGGACCGGCGCATTGACAGTCTGGCTTCCCACGCCTTTTCGTGTGCAGGGACGGCTCTGCGCCCGGTCTGTGCAGCGGCCGTCACTGCGGTGACCGCCAGGACCCTTCTTAGGAAGATACTTGACCACCAACCGGAGGATCTCCCTTGGGAGGTCTTTAAGGCACTGTCTGATTGTGATGTTTTTGTGAGTTTATTCTCTCAGCGATGGATGACACTGTTAAAATGTGCACTAGAACCTCAGTTCTTGGGGTGGCTATTCGCCGCCTGCTTGGCTGCGACAGTAGAGGGCTGACAATGATACTAAAAAGGCTCTTACTGGCCTTCCCTTTAGAGACGACGCTTATTGGGGCCCGGTTGGACCTTTTGGGAAAAAAGGAGTAAGGCACCCTCGAGCAGAAGGCCGTCTCGGCCTCCCAGGGGCAGGGACACCCCTCCCCTTCCCTACGTTAGTGTCAAGCGCGAACTAGAAGTGTGCTTCCAATTTTTTGGAATGGAGACCCGCCCCAGGGGGGGCAGGCAACGCCCTGGGTCCTCCGGCTGTGCGAAGTCCAAATCTGCCGAAACCGCACAAGCGTGAAGGGACGCCCTCGCCTTGTTGGGAGAGTGGACTGCCGCAGCACTGGGCTCCTATCGCAGGGCGCCATGCTTCTTTCAGGTTGTTACAGGAGGTAGTCCCCCCTGATGCAGAATGGAGTCTGCTGGGCGGTCCTTTTTCTAAGGTTATCAGGGTTCTTCTAGTCCCTGTTTTCCCTTCGGGAGTTGAGGCAGGCCGAGTTTGGCGTGTAGGGTCTGGGCTCTCTTACAGGTTGGCCCTTGACCTGTGATTGCATCCACTTTACCCTTCCCCTCCGGGATGAAGCAGTCTGACCCAGGTTGGCATTCTGGGGCCTAGCATTTATACCTTTACAGGCAGTTTCTACATGGTATCTACCTGTTGGGCCGCAGACGCTCTAGTCCAGTAGACCTCTTGATGGATGTGAGGATTTATAATCCCTTTTTAGTCCCCTGTGCCTTCAGGACACCTAGGCCACTTCCAGCCAGTGTTGAAGGTCCAACTCTGCGCATTGGGGTATTGTTTTGGTTCCTCTCCTGCTCCCAGATGACTCACCAAGGTGAGTATGGGAGTGGTGTCTTGGACGTGCCCGTGTGGCGTCCGCGCTAGGTTCTACTTTATTGTCCTTCTTTGCTTCCTATTTTTGCATCAGGCCGTGTTGGCTATTGACTTGTGGCTCCTTTGGGAGTCCTGTGGATTGGTGCTCAGGCACATCACTTACTTAGTGTTCCCCGGTTCGGTATCCCCCTACGGGGTGGCATTTAGATTGGTTCATGTTAGAACCTTCCTTCTGCTAAATGTGGACTTGTTATGGAAAGGGCCTTGCCCTCTTTGATGTCACACTTCCTTTACCTTGCAGCTGGTGGGCCTGTTGGTGGCGGCCCAGATGCTGTCCCTTATTCTCAGGAGCCCTTGGGCCCTGCGACACCTTAGGTTACTTATCCTGGACAGGGTTCCAGCACCCCTGGAACTAGGTCAGTACGCTCCCCCTCGTTACGGGGGTTCCTTTGAGGTTGTAAATTCAAGGAAGATGTCTGGGACCATGCCTTCCTTCTCTCTTCTCCCTGTAGATGGTCATCATGGGTACCAAGTCTTGCAGGTGGACTGGGGGGTCTTTTTTCTCCTGAAATCCTCCGAGGTTCCTAAAGGGGTCCCCTTAGGGGATCCATCTTCATACGGTTTTTTTGGTTGACACATTGAGCCTTTGGTGGGCTCTAATTTGCTGGACTACTCCTCTTCAGGACTTGTCCTTTTTGGGGACTCTCGATCAGTCTGAGGACAGTGGCTTGTCCCTTTTTATCTGTGAAGGTCTCGGAACAGGTTGACCCTTCAAGAAGGTTCCGGTTCGGTTCTAAGTGGGGGTTTACATCCCTTTGCACTTCATTGGTATTAGCTTGGCTGGCTGCCCTAATGTGGCAGGAGGTTCTATTCTAGTATCTCACTGAGTCCCTACTGGTGTGGCCCTGTGGGGCCCCGTTGCTATTACAGGGACTCTGTCCTGGGTTATTGTCCCAGGACTCTCTGGCCTTGGTCATGAGGGCCTAGTATTGCTTCTGTCAGGACATTATATTCTATATGTCTTAACTTCTTTCACCCTGCCAGGCGGGGTTCTGCATAACATTGCAGTAGAAAGGGAGAACCGTTATGCTGGGGCCCTGGGTGGCCCAGCGGGGCGTGGTTCGCAGATTTTCTGCTGAAGACAGTCGTACTGTATGCCCTCTCAAGAGGGCTGTTCTGCCTATTCAGGCTCCCTACTACGTCGCCCTTACCTACAGGCCTTTTAGGCGATTGGTCGGTTGGCTTTTCACCCTATTGGAGATGGGTATCTCCGGGTGTCTTTTCTCTATTGGAGGGCTAGGCCTAGCTCCCTCCTCTTCTTCTCCCTTTTCTGCCGGCTATGTTGGAGTATGCGCTTCTAGTCTGCTTTGCTTGGACTAGCTCTCTTTCCTGCGGGATGTTCCCTATCCCTGGGTCCTAGGATTATTATAGCACGGTTGAAGTTGGCTCCCCAACTCCGTGCTCTGAAGGTTTCAGGGCTCGCCCTGTTCACCTACTGCAGAAGTCTAGTTCAATCTTCTGTGTTGCGCATTCCTCAGAGGTTGCTCAGGTGCATTCCCCAGGGAATTCTATGCTCCTTTTTGGGGGGGTTACTTATCCGGATGCCCTGCTAAGGGTTCCCTTGGGTCTTATTCAGGTTCTTGTCTGAACTGTTCCTTCCCTCATATCGCTCTTCTGGGGCGGTTGCTTCAGTCAGTAATGTGCCATAAAGGATGGCTCTGTTAGCGGTCCTAGTCATTATATATTTATATGTTATATATCTGTACACCATGAGGTGAGGGTGTTCCGCCTTACTCCGAATTGGGTCCAGGCGGTGTTCTTATTCTCCTTTAGTCCAGACCCTATGGTCTCTGGGCTATTGTCTGGCTTACTCTGAGCGAAAGGGATCTGTATCCCTCATCAGGTGTTGGAGATTCCTGGCCGTTCTCTTGTCCCTGGTAGGGATTATGCCCCTTGGGGCTTATAGGTTTCTCCATCCTTATGTACCGGATCTGATTGCTAACACGGGTGTGGGTGCCCTTTGGCTTGGTCCTGCTCGGTCGCCTTGTTCCTCTGAGCCTAAAGTTAACGTCTCGGCTCTTGCTGAGCCTTGTTAGCGTTTTTCAGTATTCCTGCCGGTCTCCCCTGAGACCTGGGTTCATATTCTCAGATGGGGAGATCTCTAAGGTCGCCATGGCTGCCCCATTTTTTCCAGTAGCATGGTTAGGCTGTTACTCTGGCCTACTCGTTAGGGGAAGATTATTCTTCTCTCTTGGTTTTTGCTCTCTTACTACTTGTGCTTGGCTTGGGCCTTTCAGCACTAGGTTCTGTTGAGCAAGCTGGCTAGTCCGCTGCTTGTGTTCAGTTCTGCCTTTACAAGAATTCAAAGGCTGTGGTTAGAGCATTGCTCTCGTTGCTCTTGGTAGCATGGTTAAGGTGACAGCACTTTTATGGTTGTGCCTTTTTTCTCGGGGACCCCACCCTACTTATGGACACTGCTATTGGATGTCCGACATGTAAGGACTATGTCTGGAGCAGGACGTGCTGTCTGCTTAGAATAATACAACTCTGTGAAGTACTCACCTGTAGAGTTGGTATTATATGCAGACAGCACGTCCTGCTCCACCCCACCCTGATTCACCTTGTTCTGGATCCCCTGTGTGGTGATTATTATTTTGGATTTTATTGCCAGTCTCTGGGTGGTTGTTTTCCTCCTGGCTTCTTCTCTCACTGCTTGTCAATGCTGGGGATTTGTGGGAGGTCCTCCGGTATATGTAGGGCCGGGAGGAGCTTGTTTTCTTCATGATACTGCAGTGCACGGCGCTGAAGGCGGAGGTATACCCACATGTAAGGACTATGTCTGGAGCAGGACGTGCTGTCTGCATATAATACCAACTCTACAGGTGAGTACTTCACAGAGTTGTATTTTTTGGATGCTCGGGGGGTGCCATCTGCGTGGGTTTTGGTCCACTTTAACCTGAGCTGCAGGAAAAAGCAGAGAACTGATTGCTGCCCGATTATTGCTGTGTGAAACCCCTCCCTTACCTTGTCTCCCAGTCCAATGGCACATGCGTGGGCCACGGCCACTTCCCAGCTATCCCTGTAGCAGGGCTCGTCCCCACACCAGGCATTTGTGTATGGCCGGCGCGGGCACGCTCCCTGTTAGAGAGTCAGCGTGCTGGAAGCCGCTGCTCTTAGACACGCCAGAGGACCGGGAAGAGGTGAGTTGGTCTCGGTGTCCTGGGGGTGCCCTGGGGAGAGTACCAAAATCCAGGATAGTCAAAATCCTGGGTTTTGGTCCACTTTAAACATTTTCCTTCCTTTTTAATTTAATTTCTACAGAACCATGGAAAAAAGTGGTCTAAGCTGTCCATAAAAGCTCAGTGTTAGCGAGCACAGAAACCCACAGTGGTCCCATAGCTGGCTATGACCACATCAGGGCATGCTCATGGCTCATAAAGTGGTGCCATGACACATCCTTCCCAGGTCAGGTATGAACCAGAAATGGAAGCAAAAAAGCAGCTTTGCTTAGAATATTTACCTTTTTTATTTTGCTCCATAATATACACTTTTCCTCCCAGAAGCTGTGGGGAATTGCCGTGTATCTTATGAAGAAAATAGAAAAAAGTAAAGTAAAAAAAAAAAACTTACATTACAGGTGCTGCCATGGCTCTTGCGCACACAAACACAGACCAGATACTGATGGCACATGCTTACACACACAAAACGCCGCAACCTCTGCGTCGCTGTTAGCTCCCTTTGTTTCGGCAGGTGTGTGTGGCCTATGAGCGGCCAATGTCCATTCACAGGCACTGGTAAATAGCCACGCTCACCTACTGAAGCGACAGAAGCTAACAGCGATGCGGAAGCCTGTAAGTTATGGTATGTGTGTGTCACACATGATTGGGCTACTATGGGTGGTTGCCACGCACTGCCGGTAACGAGGTGATTGGGAGGTGGGATTTTAGCACACCATTTGGTTCAGAATATTTTTTACCTTATTTTCCTCCTTTAAAACCTGGGTGTGCCTTATGATCAGGTGCATCTTATGGAGGTACATATAATCGGAGATGTTTTGAAATGGCTCAGTTTACACTTTTCCCAAAGAGGATAAGGTGAGAGGAAGTTGGTGTGTGTCTGGACAGGAACTTTATGCTGGTGGCAGCATGCTCAGCTCGGTGCCTGGTTATCCATGGAGCTTATTTATATTATAAATACAGGCAGGGCCGGCTCCGTGGGCCCTTGGGTCTCAGTAGGCCCCTTTTGCAGTGGAGAGTCACGGGTCAGGGGTCTATAAATTCCATGGCCAAAACTAAGAAGGGCCTCTTGCCCTCCAACCCCCTATTGGAGCTGTTTTTTATATTGGCCGAACATGAATGGGCAGAGTATTGGGGACGAGAGATTGACAAAACAGGAAGGACAGGAATAAATGGATGGAGAGATGGGCAAATTGAAAAGGACAGGAATGGCTGGGTAGAGCTGGTTTGTGCGGGGGGGGGGGGGGGGGTAGATGAGCAGAGCTGGAAGAAAGATGAATAGACTAGCAGAGATGGAAGGCCGGCTTCAGGTTTGTGGGGGCCCTTGGACAAGAGAGCTTTAGTGGGCCCCAAAGTAGAGGGTCACATGATGTCACCTTTCAGCTCCGCTGCCACAAATGGGTCATCTCCTGCTGCTGATCGCCCTCCAGTCCTTGTCAGTTATCTCCTGGTTCTCGCCACCTTCAGAGCTTCCATCAATTGCCCTCCATTCCAGGCCACCTTCTCCATTGTTGCTGATCATCCCCTGTTGCTGAGGCCAGCCATGAGCCAGTCTGCACGCAGCACCCGACATTTGGTGGTTTGGGTCCACTGTAAAATAATACCATGGCCAAGTGTGAGCTTGAGTGGGCCCCTGAAGATGCCAGGGGCCCTGGCAATTGCCCAGGTTTGCCCTGTGCTGGTGCTGGCCCTGGGGCAGAGAGACAGAGAAAGGAAGTGTAACTTGCATTATCTTCTTCCAGCGTGTGCAGTACTTCCTGTTGCAATTCTGGGGCCAAGGAAAAGGGTGATGGCGGGGCAACTGCACCACCAATGAAAGAGCGTGCAGCTCAGCCTCGTTAAGAGGTTAGTGACGACCTGGCTCGCTAGGGGGAGGCGGCACGGGGCCGATGCAATGTTAGTGGCATAAAAAGTTTAAGTTCATTAACCACATTGTGCCAGCTGTCAGTGGGCCCCCGGCAGCTGACCGGGCTTGCCGGGTGCTGACGCCGGCCCTGCATACAGGTACACTTTAAGAAAATAATCCTATTGTTACGCAGCCTCATTGTGGGGATTATCTTTCCAGTTTACAGAAGCAAGCAGAGTATGCTGTAGATGATGTATGGTATATTTTTAGTAATATGTAATTATGGATATTCGGATCGCTAATACAGATGAGCTGCTTGTTCAGTTATGAAGATGTGGGAGGACTAATGACAAGACAGATGTAATTAAAATATAAGCCAATGAGCTGCTGTAGGCACTTCCTCTGGATCAATAATACAATGTGGGTTTTTTTTTCAGAGCTATGCTAGCTGAGATGTTCAATCCTATCTTTTGATTTTGTTAATTTCATGGCTGGCTACATTTGTTTAGGAGAACCTGCTGAGATGCGTGAAAAGCTTTCACCACTAAGCGGATCACCCTGCCAGTCCGGTGTTCACTGACTATAGCCTGAAATGTAAAATATATCTCTATAAAGGATCTAGAGGGTATGTCACCATTGAGGCTTCTTCTCCCAGGTATTTGCTGCCTACGAAGCAGGAGGAAAATCAATGATTTCAACCTTGATAACACCAGATGAGCGGCTTAAAGCAAAGCTCCGACTCTGATCCTACAGTTCTGCTCATAAATGCACCTCTCCTGGTAGGAATTACGTAGTTAGTATGGTTGATAAATGTCTGTCAAGTTCCACCCAGGGACAGGGTAGAGGAAAATGTTGTAGAAATTCGTCATATGTGTAACAAGAAAGCAAGTCAGTGGGTTTATATTTATGGGACTCTTAGCAATAAAATGTGGGAAGCTTGGCAATGAGGAAAATAATGAGACTATCCCCACTGTAAATGTTTCATACTCTAAGGCACATGCGCAATCTGCAGTCCGGGGGCCACATGTGGACCTCAGAGCTATCTGATGTGGCCCCTGACCTGCTTTGCGGAAAGTGGAGGGGTAAATGGAACGGACATGTAAAGGTTACATAGCACAGTAAGGAATGGGTGACGCAGCGACATTGTACATCACCTCCCCTGGGTGAAATCTTTGGCAGAATAATTTGGAAATATAATTTCATTAATAATGGTATGCTTTAAATTGGTGAGTATTTGGAACATACTTAAAGTGGACCAAAACCCACCGCGATCGGCCCGGGAATCTTATATAGGGCCGATCCATTCCCTCCCCCCCTGGCATCCAAAATCGGGATGCCCTGTTGTGTGAAACCCCCCATTCAATTACCTTGCCTCTCGGTCCACTGGCGCATGCCGTGGTCGCATCCCCGCTATCCCTCTAGCAGGGCGCATGCCCAACAAGGCATTTGTGAATGGCTGGCGCGGGCACGCTCGCTGTAGCAGGGATGCGGCTGTCAACGTGCTCGGAGCCGCTGGCTATAGACAAAGGCGCAGACAACATAACGTCAGCGGCTCAGAGCGCGCTGATTGGACGAGTGGCGTGTACAACCTGCACAAAATTGTGCCTTAGTTCAGCACCACCAAAATAATTAAATATACAAACAGGTAGTGTGCCAAAATTGTGTGTCCCAACTGTAAATCCTACAAAAAACCTTAACCTTGTGGCCCAGTATACCACAAGAACAGGTACCAGACAAAGTGGCACCACTCCTATTTAATTAATAAGCCAAACCAATTACTAATTGATGTCCATAGTTTAATTCATTAAAGATCCTACATTAAAAATACACAATACAACATTACAAACATCTAAAATAGGGACAATACATTACACAGCCCAACCCAGCAGCAGAGACCCAAATAACCCTATAAAAACCTCTATGTGATCAATTCTTAATGAAAAAACACTAAATCCATCCATATAATCTGAAGTGCTCCTGTGCGATATCACAATGTAAGTATGTGATGTGCAAAAACTGCAAAATGGTAACAAAAGAATATAAATAATCACCTCAGTGAAAACAATAAATCCAGTCTCCTGCTGAGTGGGGCAGTTATCCACCGATTGGACGAGTGGCCGCACATGCGCTGTAGGACTGGGAAGATGTGAGTTGGCTTCGGCGATCTGGGGGGTTTCACGCAGTGGGGCATCCCTGATCGGGGTGCCCCAGGAGAAAGGCCCAAAACCCAGGATAGTCAAAATCCTGGGTTTTGGTTCACTCGAAGATGTGGCACTGATGGGGAGATGGACTATAAATAAGGGACCAATATATTCCGAGAGCTAAGCCAATCGGTATGTACATTGCTATAAAGTGGGGATTGTTACATATGAATGTGGAAGGCATTCTGATTGATGTAGAAAATCTTCAGTATGCTATTCCAAATGAGAAAAAATATTTTTTTACAATTTGTAGTGTTTTTTTTGTAATAAAAAATGTAAGTTTGTCAATATCTTATTGCGTGTGAAATGCCAATTTCTCCCGGTTACAGCGATACCACATATGTATAGGTAGACACCCTTTCCTGCCCAGGAGACTCCCTCAAAGTGAAATAGCACTTTAGGGGATTTTCAGATAAAATACAACTATGCAATGCAATATGCGCACCTTGCAGTTTTACCAGAAAAACAACCCTTTACATTTGAAATACCCCCAACAAACTATATATTCTCTGGAAGTACACACCTCAGGCTTTCTAGGCGTACCAGGCTTGTTGATGTGCCCATAGTTTTCTGGAAGTAATTCCTCAATGTATTCTTTGGTTGCAAAGAGTTTCCCAAAAAAAAGGATAAAAAAGCAGAATCAAAGCCACATTTTCCTAAAAAAAAACTATATACAAACAAACAAACAAGAAAAAACACGTTTAATCTGAAAAGGCAACATCCCCCGAACAGAACACCCAACATGCATAGGTTCTGTCAAGGGAAGAGTTGCCAAACACTCCAAAGTAAAGCATGTGCGTAACGGTAATTTTACTTGAAAATTTCAGCTCTGCAGACAAAGTGCGCACCTTGCGATTTTTCAACCAAAACAACCCTTTACATTTGGAATATCCCCCATAAACCATATATTCCCTGAAAGTACACATGTTAAGCTTTCTAAGCGTACCCAGCTTGTTGTAGTGGGCTCATCTTTCTGGAATTAATCCCTCAAAGAATTCTTTGGTTGCGCAGGGTTTCCCTAAAAAATGTATAAAAAAGCTGAATAAAAACCAACTTTTCCTAAAATATAAATATGCAAACCAGAAAAAACAAGCTAAGTCTGAAAGCGCAAGGTCCCCCGAACAGAACAATACCCAACATGCATAGGTACTATTAACCCTTTTAATTGCCAGCCTACTTGAGATTTTGTCACTCTCTGTTGACAGGTAATTTTTTCCCCGTTTTGCGCCATTTTTGCTGGAATTTTCAAAATTATATTTATATTTTTCTGCAGCAGAGCTTAGGCTTTAACATGAAATGTCTTGTTTGTAAATTTTATTTTGTTTTTTACAATATTATTAAGTAAAAATAAATAAATAAATAAAAACATTTTTAGAAAATTGACTCCTTTATTTTAAATAAAAAATGTATTTTATTAAAGAAAAGCATATTGCATGTGAAAGCCCCATTTCTACCGATTAGAACGGTACCACATAATTATCGGTAGCCCCCCGTTCCTGCCCAGGAGACCCCCCTAACTGAAACAAGTACTTTATAACATTTTATAACATTTACAAATAAAATACAACTACCATCCACACTACAAAGGGTTAAATCGAAAAAAAAAAAATGACATAGGGTCCCCCCTCCCAGGTGGGGGGGGACCCCATTTTTGGGGGGGATTTTTAAGGGTTAAAACCCTTAAAAGTCCCCCCAAAAAATTGACATGGGGTCCCCCTTTACCCAAAGTAACCAGCCCGGGACCAGCTATGCAGGGCTTGTAGAAACAGGGTACAGGGGCCAGCTTTTGTGGCCCCTGGCCCTGCAGGCTACAAGCCCGCATAGCCCGTGGGCCCGGGCTCTTCTGCCTCCCCCCCCCTGGGCTTTGGGGAGGCAGGTAATGGGGATGCCAGGGGTTAATGGCAAGTCACCCGCTAGTCACAGGTGACTTGCCACCTCCCCCCCAGCCTTGTGAACTGGTATAGGGGTCATGGACCCCTTACCAGTTCACAAATGGTTAAATGTAAAAATAAACAGACACACTGTGTCCCTCGGCGATCACTGGCTTCTGCTCACCTGCTGGAAGCCTTTTATAGCTGCTGGATGACAGAACACAAAGGGTTAATTAAAAAAGACATAGGGTTCCCCCTCCTGGGGGGGGGGGGGGGGGGACCACATTTTTTTGGGGATTTTTAACGGTTAAAAACCCTTAAAAATAAATAAAAAAATGACGTGGGGTCCCCCTTACCCAAAGTAACCAGCCCGGGACCAGCTATGGGGGCTTGTAGGCACAGAGTGGGGGGGCCAGCTTTTGTGGCCCCCCCCCCCCCACCCTGCAGCCTACGAGCCCACATAGCCTATGTGGGCCCGGGCTCTTCTGCCCCCCCCCCCCCCCGGGCTTTGGGGAGGCAGGTAATGGGGGTGCCGGGGGTTAATGGCAAGTCACCCGCTAGGGCAGGTGACTTGCCACTGGTATAAGGGGTCTCAAGGGGGGGGGGGGCGATCACAGCCCTCTCCTCCTCCTCTGCTCTCTGCTCCAAGCACCGAGCAGACTGATTCATAGTCTCAGGTGCTGGAGTTAAGATGCCGGCTGCTGGTGACATCACAATGTCACCTGGCCCCGCCCCCAGGGGGCATTTTCTGCCCTCTCCTCGCCACGGAAGAGGCTGGTGGGGGCGATCGGAGGCCCCCCCAGTGAAGAGGAGACCCGGCGGGAGGCAGCACGACTGCAGGTAAGTAAATGTCATTTTTATTTTTTTGCTGCTGCCGAAGCGCGGGGGGGGCGGCCTATTCCGGGGGCTCTCCTGGAGCCATCTGAGCCCCCACGGGGGATCGGAGGGCACCAAATTAAAGAGGATCCAACGAGGGGTCAGGTGAGTATTTATTTTTTAAACTAGCAGCGGGGAAAGTCGAGCCCGTAACACCTACGGGCTTGGCACTTAAGGCCCAGCCAAGCCAGCACGTAGGTGTTACGTGCTTGGCAACAAAAGGGTTAAAGGCTCATTTCAAGATGATTTAAAGGCCTACACTCACTTTCCTCCCTGCAGCTTATCTGTCGCTATATGGATTTTCACAGCTTTGTGTGGTGCAAATCAGTGGACAGAACTCGACAGCCTCTACAGTGAATAGAGCCTGCAGCTTCTGGAAATTAATGGATTTCTGGACACTAAGGGATCTGTGGCAGGCATAACGAGAGTTGGCTTTTAAAGAAATAATGATTTGAGGTCACTTTTGTTTGACTTGGTTTTGCCTCAGGTAGAGATCCATAGAAAAGCCATGATTGGGCATGCAGCTCCTTTCTTTGTACAATGGTGGAAGAACAGTGCAGTGAATGTGTGTGCTTCTGTTCCCTTGTTCCCTTTCCCCCGTCAAATGGAGCTCTGTTAACCCTTTTAGTGCCAGCTACGTGAGTCTCGCGTAGCTGACTTTAAACCCCCACAGAAAAAAAAAGTATAACATTTAAAAACTCACCTGACCCCTCGTTGTATTGGGCGATTTCCCCCTCCCCTCTGGGGCTCTTCTCTCCCCCCCCCCCCTCCACTTCAGCCGATGGCACAATTAACTGTAAAAAAAAAAAAAAAGACATTTACTCACCTGCGGCCGCGATCCCTCCCACGGGGTCTCCTCTTCACCGGGGGGGGGGGCTCCGATAGCCCCCCCCCCCCCCCGTGCTCTTCCATAGTGAGGAGAGGGTAAGAAATCTCCCTCTCCCTCACTTCCTGGGTCACGGCTGCTAGCCCCCAGGAGGGGGGACCCCATGTCGTTTTTTTTTTTTAAATAACCCCTCATGTTTATAGTGTGGATAGTAGTTGTATTTTATTTGTAAATGTTATAAAGTGCTGTTTTCAGTTTGGGGGGTCTCCTGTGCAAGAATGGGGGGCTACAGATACATATGTGGTACCGTTGTAATCGGAAGAAATGAGGCTTTCACATGCAATATGGTTTTCAATATTAAAACAAATGTTATATTTAAAATAAATGAGAAAATTGTCTAAAAAATATTTATTTGTTTTTTTATGCAAAAATATTTTAAAAAACAGTCGAAAATTACAAACAAGACATTTCATGTTAAAGCCTAAAGTCTGCTGCAAAAAAAAAAAAAATATATATATATATATATAATTTTCCAAGTCATCCTTCAGCTTGCCCACATTGAGATATTATGCTCCACCCCCTGGGAGGAAACACAAAACAGAAACAGAGTTTAAAAGCCCCACCCCTTCCTCCCCACTTCAGTTCTTTGTGTTTCCTCCCTGGGAAACCTTGGGACAGAGTGTGTGCTGATGTTATAGTTATTATTTTAGTTTATTATTTTCCGACCCTCCATAGGTTGGAGTTAGCCAGCTGCACCAGATATAACCCGCAGGAGACCCTGTTGGAGACTGAATGTACCTGGGGCTATATCCCTCATAGTTACTGAAAAAGGCACAGGCAGTGCTATTTGCACTTTTAAAATCCTGATCCATTATGGAAGAGGTACGCTGGAGTGGCACGGTGATCTGGGAGTAATCCCTGAGGAACGGTTGCGCTAGTTATACATAGTTCGCTAGTTGCGAACTATTTCCCTCCATTATTTTAAACTTAGAGGTGTGTCTCTGACATCGTCAGCCATCACTTCCTGTTTTCGGCAGGAAGCCGGAAACAGGAAGTTGAAACCAGCATGCTTCACTGATCGAGCGAGGATAGCATCGGATCAGCTGGAAAAGGAGGGACGGCGGCAGCAGCAGCAGCAGCAGCCAGGCCGAATTCCCCACAAATCCCACCAACGCTGAAATAGATGCTGCAGGTTTGGGTTGGACACGGCCGATGGAAGCAGCAAGCGGTAGGACCGCAAGGTTGTCTATGTATGGATTCCTAAAAGGATGTTACCGTCTATGTATGGATTCCTAAAAAGGATGTTACCGGTAAGTAACGTAGGTTTTTCCTGGAAATTCTGGCAAAAATCACTGTTAAACATGGCGCAAAATGGGGAAAAATGACCTGTCAACAGAGGGTTACAAAACTTCAAGTAGGCTGGCATTTAAAAGGGTTAATAGTACCTATGCATGTTGGGTATTGTTCTGCTCGGAGGCCCTTGCGCTTTCAGATTTAGCTTGTTTTTCCTTGCTTGCATATTGATATTTTAGGAAAACATGTTTTTTATTCAGCTTTTTTTATACATTTTTTTAGGAAAACCCTGTGCAACCTAAGAATTCTTCGAGGGATTACTTCCAGAAAGATGAGCCCACCACAACAAGCTGTGTACACTTAGAAAGCTTAACATGTGTACTTTCAGGGAATATATGGTTTATGGGGGATATTCCATATGTAAAGGGTTGTTTTGGTTGAAAAATTGCAAGGTGCGCACTTTGTCTGCAGAGCTGAAATTTTCAAGTAAAATTACCATTATGCGCATGCTTTACTTTGTGGTATTTAGCCACTCTTCCCTTGACAATAGCTATGCGTGCTGGGTATTGTTCTGTTCGGGGCATGTTGCTTTTTCAGATTTTATTTGTTTTTTCTTGTTTGCATATAGTTTTTTTTTTTTTTAGGAAAATGTTGCTTTGTTTCTTTTTATTCTTCTTCTTTTTTTTTTTTTTTTTTTTTTAGGGAAACTCTGTGCAACCAAAGAATTGATTGAGGGATTACTTCCAGAAAACTACGCCCACATGAACAAGCCTGGTACACCTAGAAAGCTTGAGGCGTGTACTTCCAGAGAATATATCGTTTGTTGGGGGTATTTCAAATGTAAAGAGTTTTTCTTTTTCTGGAAAAACTGCAAGGTGCGCATATCACAGTTGTATTTTATCTGAAAATCTCCTAAAGCACTGTTTCAGTTTGGGGGAGTCTCCTGGGCAGAAAAGGGTGTCTACCTATACATATGTGGTACCGCTGTAACCGGGAGAAATTGGGGTTTCACGCACAATAAGATTTTTATTGACAAAGCTTACATTTTTATTACAAAAAAAACACTACAAATTGCAAAAAATAGATTTTTTAAATTTTTTTGCACATATTTCCCCCAAATGTATTGAGAATACACTAAAACAAAGCCATACAAGACATTTCATGTTGAAGCCCAGACTCTGCTGAAAAAAAACAATATATAATTTTCCTGGGAAATCCCTTCAAAAATCACTGGAAAAGAGTACCAAGGGAAATTTATGTCCGCTTTAAACCGGACCTTCACCATGATTTATTGAAAAGCCCAAACCCTTCTAAGACGATTCCCCAGCATCTAAAATTAATATATTTTACGTTTTTAGTCACTTTTCTTATTTTTCTTTCCCTCACTGGGCTGCAACTCTGTTCAGGACTTTAGGATACGGACGCCGCCACCTTGACTCAGAAGCATCACACTTACTGAGTAGAGGAGAGTGGGATAAAGTACAGGGGGTGGGTTATATCTGTGCTTTGCTCAGGCAGAGCAGAGCTGGGGTCAGGAAAAGGTCAGCTATCCCAGAATGCAGAGCAGCACAGTTAGAAGACATTTCCTGTTTGCAGGCTGCCTAATGTCCCATGAGCCGCCATCTTTGATGTTTACAGGCTCATGACATGCAGTAAATGCAGGTAGGATGATTTTTAATGTGAGCAATCTGTATGTACAGGGTGTGGGAAACATATAAGATATGCTCTTATTCAGCGTGAAGGTCCGCTTTAACACTGTGTTTTGCTCCCTCTAACCTCAGTTAAAGGTTTTGTGATAGTTGTGGGTAAGTCTTTTTTTATTCTTGGCTGGTAAAGTGGCTCCTTCTTGACAAATAACCTTCAAGTCCGATCCATGTGTTGTCTTGCATGAACTGCTTGTTTAATGCTCTCCTAAAGTGTTCTGCAGCCTGTGATGGCCACGCTTGAACCTTCACTTTTTTTGTTGCAGCTGCTGATCCAACGGCACATGCGCAGGTGGCTGCTGCGCTCCACTATACCGTTAGCTGGGTGCGTGGGCACGCGCCCAGCTTGAGCATAGCAGGCGAAGCGGCCGGACTATGGCCGCGACACTGTTCAAGTTGTTAATTTGGCCCATTGTGTATTTGCGTTTGACACCCCTGTTCTAGATGCATGAAGGCTTTCCTAGGTGTGGTGTGTATTTTAGGCGGTCTGCTTAGTGGCACTGGCACAACATATTAGTTTGTTATGCCTGAATAATCCCTTATAGTGCTTCATGGATATTCAGACATCTTGGAATGCAGTTCCCAGGCATTAGCAGTTGTTTGCAGATCAATTCATTCTACATGGGGAAGGGCATCATAATTCTCCTAGGACAGGCAGAGAATTAACTGCTGTGGGATTTTACAATGACCACCACTGAATCTCCAGAAATAAAGCTAAATGTGGACCCGGACTGTAGAAAGATAAACCTGACCTTCAGCATCATTTAATGAAAAGCCCAAACTGTTAAACTCTTCCCCAGCATCTAAAATGTATATATTTTTTAGTCACTTAGTCAGAAGCATCACATACTGAGGGGAGGAGGAGGGGAGAAGTGCAGGGGGTGGCAAAGGTTTAAAGTGGACCAACACCCAGGGGGGATCGGCCCGGGGATCTATAAGATTCCCGGGCCGATCAGATCCCTCCCCGCGGGGCATCCGGAATCTGGGTGTCCCGCGGGGTGAAACCCCCCAGGACGCCCACACAAACCTTACCTTAACCCCGTTCCAACGGCGCATGCGCGGGCCGCATCTCGCGCTTCCCTCTAGCAGGGCGCGCACTCGCGCCGGCCGTTTGTGAATGGCCGGCGCGGGCGCGCTTCCTGTTAGAAGGAAGCGTGAGACGCGGCCTCCAGCGCTCAGAGCCGCTATGGTTGGATGCCGCTTGTACTTGCATACCACAGCGGCTCTGAGCCCTCTGATTGGACGAGCGCCCGTGTAGGAGCGTGGGGAGGTGTGTTTACGGGCGTTCTGGGGGGTTTCACACAGCGGGGCGATCGGGGTGCCCCACCGAAGTGGACCAAAACCCAGGATAGTCAAAATCCTGGGTGTTGGTCCACTTTAATGGCCAGGTTCTGAGCTGTATAGGTCATTAGGTTGCTTAGACTTAGCCAAAGCTGCTAAAGAGTTCACCTTTACATTGGAAGAATTATAGGACTTGTAGTCCATGTTTTTTACTCAAGGCCAAAGTCCCAGGAATATGAGAATCATGGAAACGGCATGCTGGTAAGTAAATCACAGGTCTGGGGGCACAATCCTCACACACATGATAATTTGGCTGGCCTAGTACTGGCCGTGCACTCAGGAGGCAGCTGTGCTCATGCTCCGACCCCCACCACCATCTGCGGTGCCCGCCACTGACTGGCAAAGTAACAAGTGGGTCTGGACCAAGAGTCTCGGGAACCAGAGCAGCCCCCTCGCCTGGAGCAACAGATGACCGCCCTACCACCAGACAGTACTGGGACAAGCCCCCAGTAAGTCCCCTAGTTACTTGCCCCCCCCCCCCCCCCGCAAGATCCAAGGGTGGAATGGAGGGGGGGGGGGAGGAGGGGTGGCGTAGCAACCACCATACCCCACATTCCAAAATAACTTGTAGGAGAATGGGCCGGATACAAGCCCAAACTGGGCTTGGGTATTCCCTCAGGGGGTGGCATCCAAAGAAGGACTCTCCGGCTGTAGCAGTAGAAGGCCATCTGGGCACATCCCCCCCCCCCCCCCCCGAGCCTGCTGGAGATTGGAGAGGAAGTCCGGATCCACCATTTTCCCTGTGGAAACAAAATAACAAGCAGGACAAAGAATCCAGCTTGTTTCCAGGGAGGAAACAAAAAACACTGAGGTTCAGGAGGGTGGAGCGGGGTATTTAATCATGTCCAGTTTGTGTATTTCCGGTTTAGGTCAGAAGCTACTTGACTGGGCCGGGAAGCTAATTGGGGTTTTTACATTCCAAAAGAGGAAAACAATGAGGCAGAACACAAAAAAAACCTGCCAAAAAGGGAATTTTCCTTTAAATATATCAATACTGATATTATTTGACAACAATCCAAACCAGTTAGCTGACCGTCTTATTTTTTTTAAATTGTTTTTCTTGAATTCTTGATTTAACTGAATGTTAAAAGGAATGGCGCTGTGAAATGATTTGGTCACAGTGGAAAGGCGGCTCACCCAGTCCTGTGTTTTGCCACTGTAATGAGATGGATCTTATACTGTAAGGAAAGCAGATCAGCGGGCCGCTAATCCTCCTCCTGAAAGGCTTTTCATATGCATTTAATTTTCAGCCAAACTTGAGAACAGCACTCGGCAATGGACACCCTCACGCTGAAACTCGTCTCTCTGTCAAGCACTATAATACGCGTTTAGATGAACGCCAGTTAATGTATGCTAATTCCCCGCAGAGTGATGAGCTCTCCTCTCCGGTTCCCAGATAGTGAATAGAATAGACCATCGCCTGCTATTTATAGAGCCAATTGTCTGCAGAATGAGATGCTTTAATAGCAATGAATATGCCTGTTCTCAATGCAATCCATTTTTTAATCATTTTCTCCTAGCTGTGGGGGGATGATACCGGTGTTCTGTGAGCGTCTGCTAGATGGCATGTCACAGGACCACACTTTATTATTTTAAATAAATAAAATGGGCAAAAGCAAGGTAGCATTAATTGGTCAAGGCTGTGATAGTTAATTATCACATTTATTAATTTTTTTAAAGATAATATTGCAACTGAAAAATGGTACATAGCCAAATCCATACTTGGCAATTAAAAGCAAAGTTTAAATACTATTGAACCTCCCCCTAGGTTAGGCACATAGATCTGGATCCCTGAGCTATTACACATGTGCTAAAGCTGGACCTGTGTGCCCCATGATTTACGATTGTTTGGGACTTAGTTTAGATCCAATTATTCACACTTTGGATAGCAATGGTGCAATTGATCAGCACCCACTGGAATATTCCTGCCGTACACCTGCTGCAGCATTGCCATTGGAGGACTATTTTTCTATTGCCATTCCATGCCATAGGTTGAACTTAGGACTGACTTAGAATCGGGGCCCATGCACAAAAACATTATGGCAAACTGTATTTTCTGTGTGTGTGTGTGCGCACTTGGGATGCCACAGCTAAGCCATACAGAGAACAAAACCTTTGCGGGCCAGCCCTGGAATCTACAAAACTCCAGGGCCAGCCGCTAGCCCTATCCTATAGCGGGGTGCCCCACTTTGTGAAACCGGCATCCGGCACTCTTGAGATCTGGTAAATTGTGTGGCCTCGGTGGTGGGTTTTTTTTTTGTTTTTTTAACCGTTCCACCGCTGAGGCAACAGCATCACCCAAGATACTCGGGCAGGAGGGGGTGCCCCAGAAGGGTTCTGATCCACTTTAAGATTTGTTCAGAGGCCCATCAGAGGATTCTCTGGTAACCCTGTGGGCCAGTCTGAGCCTTCTTGGATTGGTGCCTAATTAGGTGTTTGGTTCAAGGTCCCCTGTGCCGAAGGTTGTATGTGGTAGAATTACCTCCACATGGAGGGGGCGAGCTAGGGGGGTAAAGTAGTAGGACTAATTGTGCAGTATGGGTTGTTGTACCACTTTTCTGTTGCAGGATCTCTTTTTTGACTATCCTGGGTTTTGGTCCACTTCGGCGAGGCACCCGATCGGGGGTACCCCGCTGTGTGAAACCCCCCAGAAACCCCGAAAAACTCACCTCTCCTCGCTCCCACGTTACCGCCGCTGCCAATCCCAGCCGCCGGACAAGCGGGAGGCAGCGACGGACAAGAGAGCACGCCCGCCGCCACCTCCCGCGCAGCACTCTTATAGGGCGCGCTCCCGCGCCGGCCATTCACAAACGGCCGGCGCGGGTGCACGTCTTGCTAGAGGGACGCGCGGGAAGCGACGGCGGGCGCCGCTGGAACGAGGTGAAGGTAGGATTTGTGGGGGTTCGGGGGGATTTCTTCCTTCCTGGCTGCAGCGCTGCTTCCTCCGGCGGGCCGATCTTGGGAGGGTGTTGGTCCACTTTAAAGGAGCATTATCACGAAATTGTGTAATATTAAAAATCCATATAAACACGTCGGCTAATGAGAGAAGGGGTCACTTATACACCTGAACTGAATCAAACTCACACCAAGCTTGTGGTTTCTTCTCTCCTGGTACGAATGAAATCCAGGGGTCACAGTCAGTTACCTCTGATTTCCTTTTCTTTCCATTAAAATAAAAAAAACATTCTTGGCTGGATATTTCTTAATGGCAGTTGTATAAGTGACTCGTCCTCCCACCATCCAGCATATTTATATGGATTTTTATCATTGAGACATTTTTTGTGATAGTGCTACTTTAAAGAGAACATCCACCCAGGGTCTGGTAGCGGATGCGGCGGGGACCCCGATAGAGCGTTCAGGTGAGTAGAGGAGTGCCAGACCTGCAGTGACCAGCTGCCCAGGACAAAAGGTAGGTAACCTTTTGTTTTTTTATTTCCCTGCTGAATCGCTTTAAACCGGAACAGCACCCAGTTTTTGAAAATGGATATTGTTCTTAGTGCAGGGGGGCATCCCGATTGCCAATGCCCCTGTGCGTTAACGCCAGTAATCAGGAGAAATCTTACCTTTCTCCTCATGTCCCTGGAGAAATCTAGTGCTGGAATGTCCCCCTGCACTCGGAACAACACCCATAACAAAAAATGCCTTTCAGTTTAAGGAAACCCACCAACATCAACAATCAAATCCCAAGTATGTGACCATTTTTAATTTATGTTTTAAGCCTAGGTGGAGGCTTGTTTTTCTTTATTGCATGGCACGGCCCGCTTCGGTATTCATAACAGTTGGGTTATTCCGCCACAAGGTGGCGCAGTGGTACTGCAGAAAAGCTGTGGCTTGTCCCGGCTCACTATAAAAACGGGCTTAACCATAGAGTTCCACAGTCTAATCTCTGCAGTGATACTGCAAAGTTAGAAGATGGCTATCTCTCTTGCGTAGGTGAGCGGGGCAACCAAGCCTGCGTCCCTGCAAGTCTATTTCCATCCATTTCTGGACCCTCACTGCCTCCCAGCCTTGGCTGACAGATCGGGTGAAGGTAGAAGAGCACTAGGGTCAAGTGCTCCTGGAGCGCGGCTCCAAGCCGCAGACCCTGTTACAAAAAGGGTAGTCGGCCATAGGCTTTATGGTGAGCCTATTAGGGATGTAGAGTTTCTGTCCTAGCTTCTGAGGGAGTAAGTAGTTTGGGGACTGTGTCCCCTCATTTTCCTTGGGGTCCCCCCCGCGCCCCCCTCCCCCCTCCCTTCCTGAACATGGCTGCTCGCCACTGTCTCTCTCTCTTCCCCCCCATCTAACTTGGTTGGGGGGAAAAAGGGGGGGTGGTAGCGGTGAGTAGTCATATCTGTGGTGTTTTTCCTTTTATTTGTGTTTTCTGGTGTTTTTAGCTGCCGCGCCGCTTTGTACTGCGTTCCGCGGCTGTTAGCGCTATAACCTGAGGTGATTTTGCTTTGTCATGGCGCCGGGCGTGTCACGTGAGCGCAGTTTTTCGTGCTCTTCGGGGGGGGGTCGGGTGATGACACGTATCGCGTCATTCACCTCGCGGCCCGCCCCTCGAGGTACCTCTGCCGGCGCCATTTTGGACGAGCTGCGCGTCTGGATTTCTCCCTTCCTGGTTGCAGCGCTGCTTCCTCCGGCGGGTCGCCTTATTCAGCGGTCTGTGCCTGTGTGTCCCCGCGGCTTCTTTGGTCCGTGAGTCCCCCTTGGGGGGTTTTTAATTGGGTTGGGTTTAAATTGTGGGATGCTTATTTGTGCTTTTACTTATGTCTTTCAGGCGGGATACCATTGGGTTGGGGTTTCTCCCGGCTCCACTCCTTTTCTCCCCCTCATCCCCCCCTTTATTACCTTCTGAGGTCATCCCGTGGGAGGGCATCCCGGGTGGCTTCTGTATTAAGCCTGTACCCACTGCTGGCCTATTGCGCCTGTGCTCATCACCATATGGAGGCTTCTGGGGATAGCGCACTTGGGGGCCCTTCGGGGCAAGCACGGCTGTGTTCCATGTGTGGGGTATCCCCTGTGAGTAACAGTGTCACGGTGTGCGTGCCGTGCGCTGAAAGTGTCCTTGCGCTTCAAGCTGGTTTGGCTGCTTCGCTTCCCAGCTCTGCGCCTCACTCTGCTTCACCTCGGCTTCACCCCGCTCCTGCAATTGGGCCCCAGTGAGGGGAATGTTGGCAGGGAGTCACATTCTGATTTGGCTCTGCGGGTGGCTAACATTCAAAAGCAGCTTGCCAGGAATGTTCCTAGGAAGGCTTCTGGCAAGAAGAGACACCTGGATCCCAGGCCTGCTCCCCTTACTGAGATGTATGTGGGGATTGATGAGCTTGGTGACTGTCACCCCCTTGAGATGGGGGAGCTCTCTCAGGATTCTGACTGAGCAGGAACATTTTACCACCTTGGTGCTTAAAGAATGGGAACGTCCTAACAAGTTGCCTGCGGTGCCCAAGGGTTTGGATAAAAGGTATCCCTTTCCCGTTGATCTTGTTAAGAGGTGGTCATTTCCCCCTGTGGACGCTCCTGTGCTCGGCTTGTCCAATACTTCGGTCATGCCTTTTCCTGACACTACCACTCTGAGGGACGGAGAGGACCGGCGCATGGATCAAGTGGCCTGCCATGCTTTTACCTGTGTGGGGGCTGGCTTGCGCCCTGTATGTGCTTCTGCCATTACTGCTATTGCCCTTAAGAAACTGCTTAAATGTCTCGTTGATGGCGCAACAGCTGGTAGTGTGGGGGAGGAATATAGGACTCTCTACTTTGTACTGATTTTGTGGCCTTTATCCTTACTGCTATGGATGATGCTGTGCAGCTGTGTGGAAGGACCTCTGCGCTCTTGGTGGCTATGCGCCGCTCTGTCTGGTTGCGCCAGTGGGCAGCTGATGCTGCGGCTAAGAGCTCTCACTAGCCTCCCCTTTGTGGGGCTGCAGCTATTTGGGGAATAGCTTGATGTTCTAGAAAAGGATAGGAGGCTGCCTCAGCGTAGGAGGCAGTCTCGGCCCTTTTGGGGGTCCTCTACTCCCCTCCCTTCCTTTCGCATTCCCCGAGGGGGCTGTGGCTCCCTCCTCTCCAGTGGTCGCAGAGATTCTTGGGGCCGTGGTAGAACCCGTGGTCGTCCCGGTCTCTCCTGGAATCCTAAACCCAAACCCTCTCCCAAGCCCCCTCAGGCATGAAGGGGCGCCCTCACCCATCCGGGTGGGGGCGGCTTTGGCTCTTTGCTCACGTCTGGAGGCTTCATGTCTCAGACCGGTGGATTCAGGAGGTAGTGTCCTCCGGTTACAAGATAGAGTTTGCAGCCTGGCCCCCCCCAAGATTCATCAGATCCCTGATGTCTTTAAACCCCCTGTCTGCTCAGGGGTTGCTTCTGGCGGTTTATTGCCTGTTAGAGCCCAGAGTCATTTGTTTGGTGCCTCATCAAGATAGAGGTCAGGGGTACTATTCCAATCTTTTCACGGTCCCCAAAAGGATGGCTCTCTGAGGCCCATTCTAGATCTGAAGGGCCTCAACAAATTTGGCAGATTCAAGCATTTTCGCATGGAGACACTGCGCTCTGCTGTCAGTACCCTTCGCCCGGGCTACTTCATGACCACTGTGGACATCAAGGATGCTTATATTCATGTGCCTATCTTTCCAGGTCATCAGAGATTTCTAAGGTTCGAGCTGCAGGATCAGCATAACCAGTTTGTGGCTCTACCCTTCGGTATCACCTCGGGTGTTCACCAAGGTGCTGGCGGGAGTGATGGCTCTGCTAAGAAACCAGGGCATCCGCATTTTCCCTTACCTGGACGACATCCTGGTTGTGGCAGAGTCTTTTCCTCAGGCCGAGCAGGACACTCAAATGGTGACATCCACTCTGGAGTCTTTCAGCTGGGTGATCAACTATTTCAAGTCTTCTCTGTCCCCGTCATTGGTGAGGACCTTCCTGGGCATGACTCTGGATACCTCTCAGGTCAAGGTGTTCCTTCCTCCGCAGAAGGTGGAGGGTCTTCAGCTGCAGGCTTGGGCTCTGCTGTTGTGTCCTCATCCCTCCATCCGTCAGGGGATGCAGTTGGTGGGCCTGATGGTGTCCTGCTTCAAAGCAGTCCCTTTTGCTCAGTTTCACATGAGACCTCTTCACTTGCACCTTTTGTCAGATCCTGTGTCCCTGGATCAGGAATTTGTTCTGTCTCCCCTGGCCGGACAGTCTCTCTCGTGGTGGCTGGACTCAAGGAACCTACTCGGGTCCTTCCTGCCCCCGTGCTGGGAAACGGTCACCACGGATGCCAGTCTGACCAGCTGGGGAGGCTTCTGGAAGTCCCTGAGGTTCTAGGGTCAGTGGGGCCCACAAGAGGCCCATGCTTCCATCAATGTCCTGGAACTGAGGGCGATCAGGTTGGTTCTTTCTCGCCTATCCACTCACCTCCTGGGTCGGGCTGTTCAGA
This sequence comes from Gastrophryne carolinensis, assembly GCA_027917425.1. Classification (NCBI taxonomy): domain Eukaryota; kingdom Metazoa; phylum Chordata; class Amphibia; order Anura; family Microhylidae; genus Gastrophryne; species Gastrophryne carolinensis. The sequence continues at coordinate 54,858,793 of CM051240.1, forward strand.
TTCGCTCAGACAACCAGACGGCGGTTGCCTACATCAACCATCAGGGAGGGATTCGGAGCAAGCGAGCCTTCAAGGAAGTGTCCCTGATTCTGTCTTGGGCGGAACAGCATATTCCCTGCATCTCAGCGGTCTACATCCCAGGGGTGGAGAACCAGGTGGCGGACTCCCTGAGCAGGGGGAGGTCTCGTCTGGGGGAGTGGTCTATCAACAACCAGGTGTTTCTCTCCCTCTGTCACTGCTGAGGTCAGCCGGATGTGGACCTGTTTGCGTCCCGTCACAGTCACAAACTTCCCAGATTTGTCTCTCTGTCTCAGGATCCTCTGGCCTTCGCCACGGATGCCTTGGCAATACCTTGGAAGGAGTTTTGGCTTCTCTATGTGTTCCCTCCGTTTCCTCTCCTGGGCAGGGATATGCGCAAGATAGCTCAGGAACGGGTACCAGCCATACTGGTTGCCCCTTGTTGGCCAAGAAGAGTTTGGTTCGCAGACGTCGTGCGGTTGGCAGTAGACCGGCACGTCCTGCCCAAGGATCCAGATCTTCTCACCCAGGGGAAGCTACGCCATCCCAATTTACAAACTCTGGCTTTAACGGCTTGGCTGCTGAAACCTTCATATTGATGGAAAAGGGGTTGCCTGCTTCTGTTGTTGATACCATGATTCGGGCCAGGAAGAAATCCTCCTCTATCTATTACAGGGTCTGGCATGCCTACATTGCCTGGTGTGAGTCCAAGTCTCTTCCCTGTCAGGTGTTTTCTATTCCCAGGATTCTGGAATTCTTGCAACATGGTTTGGATCAGGGCCTTCAACTTAGTACCCTAAAAGGCCATGTTTCAGCTCTGGCAATTTTTTTCCAAAGATCTTTTGCCAATCACCGGTTGGTTAACCTTTTTTCAGGGTGTTTCTCATGTGCGTCCACCCCGTAAGCCTTTGCTTACGAGTGGGATGGGATTTGAATCTGGTGTTGTCTGCCCTGCAAGGCCCTCCCTTTGAGCCTATCCGTGAAGCTGCCTTGTCTATTCTGACTCTTAAGGTAGCCTTTCTGGTGGCTATCACTTCTGTAAGGCGAGTTTCTGAGCTAGCGGCCCTTTCCATCAAACCTCCTTATTTTGAGAGACATCAGGATAAGGTGGTGTTCTGGTTTAAGCCGGACTTCCTGCCAAAGGTTGTGTCTGCCTTTCATCTTAATCAGGACATTGTCTTGCCTTCATTGTGTCGTAATCCTGCTAATTCCAAGGAGTGGACTTTGCATTCCCTGGATGTGGTCAGGGCTCTGAAGTTTTATTTGGTCGCCACTGAGCATTTCAGGAAGTCTGATGCTCTTTTTGTTCTCACTTCTGGACCTAGAAAGGGTTTGCCTCCGGCTAAATCCACTATCAGCAGGTGGATCCGTCAGGCGGTGGTTCAAGCCTATTCTGCTAAGGGAAAGGAACCTCCCTTTAGGATTACTGCTCATTCCACTCGTGCTATTGGTGCCTCTTGGGCTTTTCAGCACCAGGCTTCTGTTGAACAAGTTTGCAAGGCCGCTACTTGGTCTTCTGTTCATACTTTTTCTAAGTTTTACAAGGTTGATGTTAAGGCCTCAGCGGATGCTGCTTTTGGCTGCAAGGTGCTTCAGGCGGTAGTGACTTGAACTACTGGCCGTTACTCTTTGTGGATCCCACCCTACTTTTGGATACTGCTTTTGGATGTCCCATCTGTTATGAATACCGAAGCGGGCCGTGCCATGCAATAAAGGAAAAAGCAATTCTGTGAGTACTGTAGCCTGTAGAATTGTTTTTGTTCTTGCATGGCACGGCCTGCTTCGCCCCACCCTTGTTATCGTTATTCTTGGTTGCCTCTTTATGGTGATTGTTCCAAGTCAATTGGGGTCTTTTACCTTTTTCAAATTTTTTACTTATTCTCTCTCGGCTTCTTGTCTCACTGCTTGTGTACGCTGGGGAACTCTATGGTTAAGCTCGTTTTTATAGGGAGCCGGGACAAGCCACAGCTTTTCTGCAGTACCACTGCACCACCCTGTGGCAGAATAACCCAACTGTTATGAATACCGAAGCGGGCCGTGCCATGCAAGAACAAAAACAATTCTACAGGTGAGAGTACTCACAGAATTGCTTTAGTTTTTTCTCTTTGATGACCCTCTGTGCATATGGCCATTCGAATAATAAACATAACTTTTAACTGAACCACTAAATATCTCAATATGATTCATTAAGAATTGGCAGCACATGGCTTCTCTGCTTCTGAGGTTTCCTATGATGGAATTATAGGTTGTTTGGGGTTGTTATGGAGGTTAGTTGGGGTTATGAAGGTTAGGGTTTGGGGCAGGAAACAAAGTTGAAATGGTAACTATCCAGGCCTTCACCCTGAATAAGAGCCTATCTTATATGTTTCCCACACCCTGTACATACAGATTGCTCACATTAAAAAAATCATCCTCCCAGCATTTACTGCATGTTATGAGCCTTTAAACATCCAAAACGGTGGCTCATGGAGCATCAGGCAGCCTGCAAAAAGAAAGTGTCTTCTGACTGTTTCGCTCTGCATTCTGGGATTGCTGTTCTTTTCCTGACCCCAACTCTGCTCTGTCTGTGCAAAGCACAGCTATAACCTGCCTCCTGCACTTTATCCCGCTCTCCTCTCCTTGGTATGTGTGATTCTTCTGAGGCAAGATGGTGGAACCCGTATCTTAGATTCCTGAACTTGAGTCCTGAGTTGCAGCCCAGTGGGGGAAAGAATAATTAAATAGTGACTAAAAATGTAAAATATGTTAATTTTAGAGGCTGTGGAATAGTTTAAGAGTTTGGGCTTTTCATTAAATCATGGTGAAGTCATACTATAACTTTTATTTAGTGGTTATCAGCTATTTTTTACCTCTAAAACTTGTTTAGAATTCAAGGACCTACACCATTTGGAAACTCAGGAAGGGAGGGGGATAAAGGGAAAGCACACATGGGATATGATACTACTGTACGCACCATTTGGAGTGACATTCAAATTTGACATTTTATTCATTTTTAACAAGTTTTTTTCTTATTATTATTTTAACCCCTACCTAACGTAACAGTATATCCAATCTTCCCACTTCACCCTACTCTCCACCCAGCAACAGCAATAGCTGCCAGATTATATTCTGGTGCTGTTCCCCCCTCTGATCGCTTGATTGGCTAGCATTCAATTCATGCAGAACATACTTCCATGTAGGGACTATAGAATACATCAGAATAAGGCAGCTGAGCAACATCTGTGAGCAATCTCTGCAGATGTATTTATAAAGCCAGGAGGCATTTGATCAATTTAAGACTTAAATAAAGTGATTCAGTCTTAAAGTGGCCAAAGCCCGTGGGAGCCTCAGTAAAGATGAATTTTGTGGATGACCCGGGGGGGGGGTCACACAGCAGGGCATTCCAATTTCAGATGCCCCCTGGGGAAGGTTAACATCCAGCTTGCGAGTCTTTCAGAACCCAGTGCCACATACTGCAAGGGATTTGGTCCACTTCAAAAGCTCTGCTTGATCTAATGAATAAAAGTGCATATACTTAAAGTGGACCAAAAATACCGAACTTGTGAAACACGTTTTGCCAAAGCACCTGCCAATACTCCCTTCTTAGGGTGTAGAGCTAGAAACAGATGCTTTTCAAATTGCCTTTTTGCAATTTTTTTGCTGTCCCTCTGCTTGGGATGGCCGGCTATCAGTCATTACATAGACATGGCAATGACATCACAACAGTGGCAATGAATGAAAGAGGCGGAGCTTTACAGCTAAAACATGCGCCATTATCTGGTATTGGAGTGAAGCAGGAGCAGTGAAAACTGGCAAAGGGTAATCCTCATGGGGGGAGCAATTCAGGGGATGCTAGTTAAAAATGTGGGTTTTGGGCCACTTTAACTGACCAGCTTTGGAACGGACCACACGAGAACAGAGGTGATTAAAGCTTTGTGACTTAGGGCCCATTCACATCGAGGCGATTGCGGGTTGATCGCGCTTTCAAGGCAAGCGCCCTGCCATCACCTTGGAAGTGCTGCCTGTGTTCAGCTATGAGTACATTCAGGGAGGCGATTGCTGACCAATCGCAGTCGGCCCTAAAAACCTTGCCTGCAACGTTTTGGAGGCAGCTGCAATAGTGAATCCACTCTATTGAGTGGAGTCGCTATCACAAGTGTTTTCCAAGTGCTGAACACCAGCGATTGCAGGGCACTCACACACCCTTAAAGTGATTCAGGCAGCGGACCGTCAGGTAAGTATACTTTTTGTTACATTTTATTTAAGCCCTGAAAAATCCATTTATCTGTGTTTTTATGTTTACAACACAAGGAATTTTAAAGCAAATGTATAATATATATGTAAGGTGCACACACTGAATACTAGAACTAAATGGTTGTTGTACTACCTGCACCCAAACTGGGGAATAAACCACCTCCTGTGGGAAAGCTGTCATATACAGATCAATTCCGCACCAGCCGAGCAAAACACTACTACTTTTTTAGGTGTGAAAACTGCCATTCCCTTTCATTCTCTATCTTGGGGCTGATTCAGCGCCAGGGGAATATGAACATTTGGTTGCTGAATCACTCCCAAGGTAGACCATGAAAGTGGCAGTTTTCTATCCTAAAAGGTAGTAGCGTTTTCTCACCTGGTGCTGAATCAACCTCCTAGTATGTGAACTTGGACGGGACCAGCAAATGGCCTGTATTTGCCTTATTTCTCTATCAACCTATGCCCCGTAGCCTAGCGGTATGACTCGCATTAATTAATCTGCTTTACCTCTGTGGTCTGTTTATGTATGCAACTCTGTCACTGGTCACGGGGAGCAGGTTTCTTTAGTAATTGTAAGCTTGGGGGGGTGCACCATGTGAGTGGCCAGCGCCAGATCAGTTTCTTGGTGAAATACTGTAGGTGTTGGTGTGGGAAGGAAAAATAATCGCCCACTCCTCACCTATCCTAGCAGTATGTGCCATGTTGTGCCTCTTTCTTAGCAGTTAGTAGTGGCCCAGACCCACCTGCAGAAAACTGGTTGGCTGGGAAACGTTGCCTCTCCCCCAATACACACTTTTCTGGCCATCACCACCCCCCCCCCCAACATGTTTGATGAGTGCTGAACTCATATTGTAAATCTATTTATTTGAAAGTTTTGTTCACTCTCTGATATATAAATGGAATAAAAAATTGGTCTTACTGTAAGTCTCCCCGCTCCCCTTTCCTAGAGCGTCAGCCATCAGCTGAGGAGGTTCAAGAAGTGGAACTGCTGAACAAAGCTCTGGAGAAGGCATTTAAAGTGCGGGGAGCCAGCAGGACAGAATCCTCTAAAGTCCCTCCCGTTATGCAGACAGCACCATCGTCTTCAACCACCAAAGACAAGACCGTAAAACCTTTGAGCAAGATTTCACATACTGGAGCTAAGCCGGTTGTCTATCATCTCAAGGCCCCATACAAGACAATGCCAGAGAAGAGACGAGTTAGGGGACCAGAAAGAGCAGCATCGGGAAATAAGGCTGCGCTCTCGACTCATGTTAAGCACACCACTTTGGAAAAGGGCAATGATGGCCGTGACAGTCTGGCAGAACAAAGGGAAATAACAGCCAGGACAGAGCATGCGCCATTAAAACCCAGCTCGCCACCATCTACTACTGATCCTAATAGAGAGTCTTTAGCACAAGGTCAAATGAAACAACAAAAGGCCTTGACTCTGCAAGATAAAGGGTACAAAATACAAATGTCCTGATTTCCTTGCAACTACCAACCCGATTCAAATCTTGATATCACATTTCATGTCCAGTTTGAAACGGATTAACAACTGTGGTAGAAAAAATACAGTTTTTTTATTTTAATGTAGAAGAATTGGTCTAGGGATTTCCCATGTACGTATATAATTTGTTTGCCCTTACCTATTTAGGCATTCATTGGCTACATGTTGTTTTGATATTTTTCTTGATCAAAGACATGCAGAAGTTTATTCCCTTTTTTGTTCCTTACATTACAAAAACTTGGCCCCTTCTCTCCTTCATTTTACCAATCTGATGCACCAAGTTTATGGAATAAAAACCCATGGCTCAATGACCTAACTGCCAGCCCTATCCCAGTTGATTACCAGCTCCTATGCCCTTTGATTTAGGTCTAGTAGTCTTCCAGGGCTGCCTGAGCACCAGAGGCTCTCTCCTGGTCCAGTGGGCAGGTATCTTATGCCTGAGCAGTATGTTGGGATCCCATTGGCCCTGGAAAGCCCTGAACCATTGATCGTGGTTTCACTCTTTGCTACCTGACTCAAACTAGTTGTCATGAAGAAGAATATTTATTCCAATTGAATGCAATCTAAAACATGGGTGCAGCAAGTGGGCGTGGCCTGCACCACCCACCCGCTGCCCTGACCTGGGTGTTCGCCCGTGCCCAGGAATAGGCAGCAGATAGAGGAGCGGCGGGCGCTGTCTCTGTCCCTGACGCTGCTGTTGCTGCCGGAAAAGACAGTGATAGCAGCAGCGGGGAGGGGGACAGAGCCCATCTCTGCTCCTTACTGGCTGGCTCTGATTCACGGTTTTACTTTTTTTTTTTTTTCTTTTAACTTCTACTACCTATGATAATGGGGGGGGGGGCACACTGCCTATGATAATGGGGGGGGGCACACTGCCTATGATAATGGGGGGGAGGGGGAATGCCACATTGCCTATGATAATGGGGGGATGGGGAATGCCACATTGCCTATGATAATGGGGGAGGGGGAATGCCACATTGCCTATGATAATGGGGGGAGGGGGAATGCCACACTGCCTATGATAATGGGGGAGGGGGAATGCCACATTGCCTATGATAATGGGGGGGAGGGGGAATGCCACACTGCCTATGATAATGGGGGAGGGGGAATGCCACATTGCCTATGATAATGGGGGGAGGGGGAATGCCACATTGCCTATGATAATGGTGGGAGGGGGAATGCCACACTGCCTATGATAATGGGGGAGGGGGAATGCCATACTGCCTATGATAATGGGGGGAGGGGGGATGCCACACTGCCTATGGGGAGGGGTGGGGATACCACACTGCCTATATGGTGAATGGGAGGGGGGATGCCACACTGTCTATATGGGGAATGGGAGGGGGGGTGCCACACTGCCTATATGGGGAATGGGAGGGGGGATGTCACACTGCCTATATGGGGAATGGGAGGGGGGATGCCACACTGCCTATATGGGGAATGGGAGGGGGGATGCCACACTGCCTATATGGGGAATGGGCGGGGGGGGGGGGTGCCACACTGCCTATATGGGGAATGGACGGGGGGGGGGGGTGCCACACTGCCTATATGGGGAATGGGCGGGGGGGGGGGGTGCCACACTGCCTATATGGGGAATGGGAGGGGGGTACCACACTGCCTATAGGGAATGGGAGGGGGGTGCCACACTGCCTATATGGGGAATGGGAGGGGGGTGCCACACTGCCTATATGGGGAATGGGAGGGGGGTGCCACACTGCCTATATGGGGAATGGGAGGGGGGTGCCAAACTGCCTATATGGGGAATGGAAGGGGGGTGCCACACTGCCTATATGGGGAATGGAAGGGGGGTGCCACACTGCCTATATGGGGAATGGGAGGGGGAATGCCACACTACTTATATGGGGGAAAATGCCACACTGCCTATATGGGGAATGGGATGGGGGGATGCCACACGGCCTATGGGAATAGGAGGGGGATGCCACACTGCCCATGAGGAATGGAATAGGGGGAATTCCACACTGCCCATGAGGAATGGAATAGGGGGAATGCCACACTGTTTGTAATGGTGTGTTTTTGGTTTAAAATATTTTTTTTTTCTTATTTTCCTCCTTCAAATCCCAGGTGCGTCTTATAGGGCGAAAAATACGGGTAATTCTCATTTCCCTGGAACAACGCTTACCTTCATAATGAATCTATGGCTTTCTGTTGCAATGCCACTAAACCTGCACAATGTCCGGTACAGGTCAAGCTGAACGATGTCACAGCTGTTGCTTAACATCTGTCATCAGTGACAGTCAGCCATGGCAGTGATGTCTCTAGATTCTTCACTGGGTGGCACGCCTTGCTTCTGCATTTTTGGATATTGACATTTGATAAATAAAGGTCTTGGTTAATTGGCAGAACACTCCCTCCTTGCTATGCTACTAAGATACCTGTACAAAATGCATTCATAAAAAATAAATAAGGCCAGTTTGTTTACCTATGTAATTAAAAACTATATAGAGATATATTTTAATACATCATATGTTGATCATCACATTCACATTGGGTTGGATGCAAGATACATAGATACAGAGAGATATCCTCCTCTCTTCATTATAGGGTTAGTTATAATAGACTTCTGCAGTCTTATTCCACACATTGAAATGATTTTTCACGCCAGCAGGTTTATAGATTCATTATTTTTTGGTCCCCACAGACCCACACTGAAGTTGCCAGTGGAATATCGTCAGGAATACATAAGAAACAGTAGGTAAGCATGATTTTGTTGAGCTTATTTGTAATATTGTTAAATACACACTGCTTACCAATGCAGATGTAGAGATTTTGCATGCGTTTGAGAATCACGTTCACCTGGCCAGTAGGCGTCTTGCACTCCCATTCATATTCACCTTTACTATGCTGCTCTGCCCTCTATGCCACTGTCCACACTAGCCATTCAGAAATGATTGCCGCGGGTATGCACATCAGTCAGAGGAAAGCAGGAGATTCTGGCCGCGCATTTCGCTGTATTTTGCCGGCGAGTATTCTAGGTGATATTGGGATGTCCGACTTAGAGGGAGTCCACTGGCCCTAGAGTCTTATAGACTCTATCCTCATTATGAGAGTCCATAAGTTGCGCAATGGATCATTGGAGTTGGTTTTTTCCACCAGACGTCTGTTGGACACTTACTGGCTATGATTGTTTTCCTACTGTCCTGGGGTGGGGGGGCATTGGAGTATCTAAGGATAAGTTGTCGTTTGCTTTCCTTACTGTATTTGATATTGTACACTTTTCACATGTCCACAGTATATTGATTGTATTTCTGTATTATTCTAAGTATGCAGCACGTCCTGCTCCAGATAGTATTCATAACAGCTGGGATATACCTCCACAAGAGGGCACTTTACTGCAGAGATGGCAAAAAAGAGGCCCCTCCCGGTCCATATAGACCCGGGACCTCCCACTAATTCCCCAGTTCCTTCTCTGCAGTGGACTGCGAAGGTCAAGATGATGGCTTCTCTTCTCGCAGGTAAGCCGGGCTTCACAGCCCCTGGCCCTGTTGTTCTATTCCCACCCATTCCACCTTTATTTGCCTCCCAGCCTTGGCTGCGTGGTCGGGTGATGGTAGGCAGCACCTATTAGAGGTGCTTCATTGGAGCTTGCTAATCCCCCACCGAAGGGTAGGCGGTTTTCAGGTTACTAGTGATCCTGAATTGGGATGCCCCGTCCGCTATTGCCCTGCCTTACATTTATTAATGTTTTAATAGGCTTTCTACTTCCCTCTTCTCCCATTATACTGCTCGTCGGGGGGGGGTGAGTGCCTGTCAGTGTAAATGTGTTTGCATTTTTGACATTACTGTTATGTTATAATGCCTTTATTCTGTCTCGCTGGCACTCTCCTCGGTGCTGCTCCTCTCCCCTTCAGTTTGAACTTCCCGACGCTGACTCGCGCGCCCTGCGGCGTCCCCGGTCAGTGGCGACGTCACTCAGGGACCTGATGACTACTGCTTGGCTGCGGGGTGGCTGTCTTCAGCCTGTAACCCCGCGTTTCCTGGAGGGGGCGTGGCTTAACGCTGGGCGCGCTCCGCGGTGTTTCCTCATGCGGCCAGTGCCATCTTGTCTCCCCTGCCGGATCTATTGCAAGCTCTTCAGCGGTCTTTGAGTGCCCTTGTGGGCCCCCCCTTTTTATAATTTAATTGTTTTTCACTCCTGTTTAATTAATGCGGGTATTGTCCTCTTATGTCTGTCAGGCGGGAAAACTGATTAGAGGTTTCTCCCGGTCCTGTGCCTTCTATTAGTCTAGTGACTATATTAGAAGCCTAAAACATTAAAATCCTCGCACTATCCTAGCGGACTTTTAAGGGGCATCCCAGGTAGCTGCACAGTGTAATTCCCATTGGTCATTGTGACACCAAAAATCACCATATGGAGGCTTCTCAGGCTACTGTGCTCGGGGTCCCATCTGGGCAAGCCCGGCTGTGTGTGGTGTGAGGGGCATCCCCTGTAAGCGATGATGTGCGGGTCTGTGTACCCTGCACCCAGCAGGCGCTTGCACGGCACTCTGGACTGCATTTGTCTGGGTCTGTGCCCACCATTTCTTCCCCCACACCCCCTCGCTTGATTATGACTCCCAGTCAGATCAACACTAGTGGGGAGTCTCAACCTGATGTTTCCACCAGGCTGGCCAACATTGAGAGACTGATTGCTAGCTCTGTGGCCCATAAGGCCCCAGCTAAAAGACGGCACGTGGCGCCTGCTGCGCCGGCCTTTTCTATGGAGCCAGAATATTTTCTTAATTTGTCTGACTGTACCCCTCTTGAGGAAGGGGAATTATTCTCTGATTCAGAATTATCTGATGATCAGCATTGCCTTGGCGTTGATGCCGGCTCAGAGCATTGGGATGCTGATGAAACCCATAGACTTTTGACTCAAATTTTTGAAGTACTTTACATTTCTCTTCCTGCTGCGGTACCTAAGCAGCAGGGGGAATTGTTTGGTACCGCAAAACCACGTTTGGAATTCCCAGAACAGGCACATTTCAATAGTCTGGTTCTCAAGGAATGGGAGCGGCCTAGCCGGCTCCCCGGTATCCCTAAGGGATGGGATAAGAGGTATCCTTTCCCATCGGATGTGGTCAAATGTTGGTCAACTCCCCCAGAAGTGGAAGCCCCTGTGCTGGGGTTGTCCAACACTTCTGTGGTGCATTCCCCTGATTCCACTACCTTGAAGGATGGTGAGGACCGGCATATTGACCAACTGGCTTCCAACGCCTTTGCCTTGCCTTGCGCCCGGTCTGTGCTTCCACTATTACTGCCGTGGCTATTAGGACGTTGATCAAGGGCTTTCTGGAAGGTTCCCCTGATGATCCTTCTAGTGCCGAATTTAGAGCCTTATCACAATGTGGGATGTTTATCGCTTATATTCTTCCTGCCTTAGATGACACCATTAGGATGTTTAGCAGGACCTCGGCTCTGGTTGTTTCTATTTGCCGCTCGGTCAGGCTGCTCCAGTGGGCTGCTGACAATGCTGCTAAGAAGGCTCTCACAGGGCTACCCTTTAAGGGGCTGCGCCTTTTTGGTGACGGTTTGGACCTTTTTGCAAAGGGAGGTAAGTTGCCCCAACGCAAAAGACAACCGCGGCCCGTTCAGGGTCCTTTACTCCCTCCTTTCGTGAATCCAGGTCAGGGAGGGGGGTTTCCTTTGTGGGGCACAGGGGAGACTTCTGGGGCAAGGGCAGAGGCTGTGCCCATCCCGGATCCTCCTGGGGATCCAAGCCCAAATCTGTCATCAAGCCCGCTCAGCCATGAAGGGGCTCCCTCACCCTTACGGGTGGGGGGGCGGCTGCGGCTCTTCGCTCATGTCTGGGGGCAACAGGTCTCAGACAGGTGGATTCTGGTGGTTGTGTCCTCCGGCTACAAGCTAGAGTTCGCTGCACGGCCCCCTCTCTGATTCCTCTAGATCCCTGGCAGCTCAGGATCTATTTCTGGCTGTACAGAACCTATTAGATATGGGGGTCATCTGTCCGGTCCCTCTGGGGGAAAGAGGTCAAGGTTATTATTCCAATCTCTTCACAGTACCCAAAAGGGATGGTTCCATCAGGCCCATCCTGGACTTAAAGCTTCTCAACAAGTTCATCAGAACCAGATGCTTTCGCATGGAGACCCTGCGCTCCGCGATCAGCTCTTTGCGCCCGGGGGACTTCATGACTTCCATAGACATCAAGGATGCTTACCTTCATGTGCCAGTCTTCCCAGGGCATCAGCGGTTCCTCAGGTGCGCCGTGGAGGACCAGCACTACCAATTTGTGGCACTTCCCTTTGGTCTCACCTCAGCCCCCAGAGTGTTCACCAAGGTCCTGGTGGGGGTGATGGCCCTTCTCAGAGCCGGGGGCATTTGCATTCTCCCTTATCTGGACGACCTTCTCATTACATCTCATTCTCTCCAGCAGGCAGAATTGGATACCCAAACGGTGGTAACTGCCCTGGAAACGTTCGGATGGGTGATTATCCCAAGTCCTCCCTCTCTCCGTCCCGGGTGACCCCCTTCCTGGGCATGAATCTGGATACAATTCAGGCCAGGATTTTTCTTCCTCAGCAGAAGGTGTATTCTCTTCAAGCTCTGGTTCATTTTCTGCTGTCCAGTCCTCATCCTACCATCAGGCAAGGGATGCAATTGGTGGGACAGATGGTGGCCTGCTTTGAGGCAGTCCCTTATGCTTAATTTCACATGAGACCCCTTCAGCTCCATCTCCTTTCAGCCTGGGACAAGTGTCCCCTGTCTCTGGATCAGGCCTTTGTTCTCTCTTCTCTGGTCCAGCGGTCCCTCCTGTGGTTGCTGGACTCGAGGAATCTTCTGGGGGGCAGATCATTTCTGATACCATGTTGGGAGACGGTCACTACGGATGCCAGTCTGTCAGGTTGGGGGGGGCTACTGGAGAGCCCTCCAATTCCAGGGGCTGTGGGGCCCTCAGAAGGCTCATGCTCCTATCAACGTCCTGGAGCTGAGGGCGGTTCGGTTGGTGCTGGCGTAGTTGACTCCTCACCTTCAGGGCCGGCCGGTACAGGTTCGCTCTGACAACCAAACAGCGGTCGCCTATATCAATCATCAGGGAGGGACTCGGAGCAAGAGCGCCCTCAAGGAGGTGTCGTTGATTCTGTCCTGGGCCGAGGACAATGTCCTGTGCATCTCAGCAGTTTATATTCCGGGAGCGGAGAATCTGGAGGTGAATTCCCTGAGCTGGGGGACCTCTCGCTGGGGGGAATGGTCCCTCATCAGCGAGGTCTTCCTATCCCTTTGTCACCGTTGGGGGATGCCGGATGTGGATCTGTTTGCTTCTTGCCACAATCACAAGCTGCCAGCATTTGTCTCCCTGTCCCAGGATCCTCTGGCTCTGAATGCTCTGTCGCGACCCTGGCAGGGACTCGGTCTCCTGTACCTTTTTCCTCCGTTTCCTCTTCTGAGCAGGGTTCTGCGCAAGTTGGTGCAGGAGAGGGTGCCAGCCATTCTGGTTGGCCCCCAGGTGGCCAAGACAGGTGTGGTTCGCAGACGTCGTGCTGCTGGCAGTGGATCAGTACACTCTACCCTTGGTTCCGGACCTTCTCACTCAAGGAAGGCTCTCTTATGCCAATTTACAAACGCTGGCTTTGACGGCCTGGCTGCTGAAACCTCCATCCTAAAGGAGGAAGGACTGTCTGATTCAGTTGTTCGTACTCTTGTCAGGGCTAGGAAGAAATATTTCTCTTCTATCTACTATAGGACCTGCCGGACCTACATTGACTGGTGTGAGTCTAGGGCTCTTCCCTGTCGTGTGTTCTCTATTCCTAGGATCCTGGAGTTCCTTCAACATGGTTTGAATTTGGGTTTTTAGCTCAGCACCTTGAAGGGTCACGTGTCCGCCTTGGCTGTTTTCTTCCAGAGGTCCTTCGCTCTACATCCTCTGGTCAAGACTTTCTTCCAGGGGGTCGCTCATGTGCGCCCTCCCCGCAAACCCATGGTACCGGCCTGGGATTTGAATTTGGTATTGTCTGTCCTTCAGGGTCCTCCATTTGAACCTGTGCATGAGGCTGCCATGTCTATCCTTACCCTGAAGGTTGCCTTTTTGGTGGCTATCACCTCTGTCAGGCGTGTTTCTGAGTTGGCGGCTCTGTCTATTCAGGCCCCCTACTTTGAGAGACACCAGGACTTCTGCCTTCCATCTCAATCAAGACATTGTGCTTCCTTCTTTGTGCCCTAATCCTGGTAATTCCAAGGAGAGGGCCTTGCATTCTCTGGATGTTGTCAGGAATTTGAAATACTACCTGGTGGCTACTGCGCCTTTCAGAAAGACGGACGCCTTGTTTGTGGTTCCCTCGGGTCCTAAGTAGGGGATGGCTCCTGCTAAGTCTACCATTAGCAAATGGATTCGTCAGGCTATTGTTAGGCTATTGTTAGGGGGAAGGATCCTCCTTTCCGTGTTACTGCTCATTCTACCCGTGCTGTTGGGACTTCCTGGGCCTTCCAGCACCAGGCTTCTGTTGAACAAGTTTGTAAGGCCGCTACTTGGTCTTCTGTTCATACCTTTTCCAAGTTTTACAAGGTTGATGTTCAGGCCTCAACGGATGCTGTTTTTGGCCGCAAGGTTCTGCAGGCGGCAGTGGTTTGAACTGCGCGTTGTTGCCTTTTTGGGATCCCCACCCGTTTATGGACACTGCTATTGGATGTCCCAGCTGTTATCAATACTATCTGGAGCAGGACGTATGCAGCACGTCCTGCTCCATCCCACCCTGATTGCCTTATTCTTGGGTCCTCTATATGGTGATTGTTTTCCTTGTTAACGTTAACGTTGTTGAATTTATTGGCTTCTCCTGGTTCCCTTACTGCTTTTCTATACTGGGGAATTAGTGGGAGGTCCCGGGTATATATGGACCGGGAGGGGCCTCTTTTTTGCCATCTCTGCAGTAAATCGCCCTCTTGTGGAGGTATATCCCAGCTGTTATGAATACTATCTGGAGCAAGACGTGCTGCATACTTATAATACCTAATATCTACAAGGTGAGTAATCACAGAATTGTATTTTCTTTAATGCATGGCACAGCCCGCTTTGGTATTCATAACAGATGGGTTATTCCGCCACAAGGTGGCGCAGTAGCACTGCAGAAAGCTGTGGCGCCTTCCGACTCCCTATAAAAACAGGATTAACCAATAAGTTCCCAGTGTTTTCTCTGCAGTGGCACTGCGAAGTTAGAAGATGGCTCTCTCTCTTGCGCAGGTGAGCGGGGCAACCAAGCCTGCAGCCCTGCATATCTATTTCCATCCGTTATGGACCCTCACTGCCTCCCACCACAAAGCCTGCCTGCCTGTACCACAAAGGGTAGCCGGCCATAGGCTTCATGGTGAGCCTAATAGGGATGCGGAGTTTCTGTCCAGGCCTCTGATGGGGTGAGTTGCTCGGGGACTGTGCCCCCTTATTTTCATTTTTGGGGTCCCCCCCGGCCAAGGCTGCTCGCCGCTGTCTTCTCATCTCTCTCCCTTCCCCCCCCCCCCTTCTTCTTCGTTTGGTGGGGGGCAGGCGGTGGCGGCGAGCGGTGATATCTGTGGTGTTTTTTTTTACTTTTTTGTGTATTTTCGTGGTGTTTTTATCGGCTGCGCCGCTTTGTACTGCCTTCCGCGGCTGTGGGCGCTATATCCTGAGGTGATTTTGCTTTGTCATGGCGCCGGCCGGGTCACGTGAGCGATGTTCTTCGCACTCTTCGGGGGGGCGGGGCCGGGTGATGACACGTATCGCGTCGTCCCCCCGCGGCCCGCCCCTCGAGGTACCTCTACCGGCGCCATTTTGGACGAGCTGGGTGTCTGGCTTTCTCCCTTCCTGACTGCAGCGCTGCTTCCTCCGGTGTGTCGCCTTATCCAGTGGTCTGTGCCCGGGGGGGGGGGGGGTTTATTGAATGGGGTGTATTTGCTGCGGGTTGCTCATGTGTCTTTTCACTCATGTCTTTCAGGCGGGATACCCTTGGATTGTGGTTTTTCCCGGCTCCACTCCTTCCTCCCCCCTTTTTTCCCCCCCTTTCACTATTTCTGGGGGCATCCCGTGGGAGGGCATCCCGGGTGGCTTCTGTCTTAGCCTTTACCCACCGCTGGCCTATTGTGCCTGTGTAAATCACCATATGGAGGCTTTTGGGGATAACGTGCTTGGGGGCCCTTCGGGGCAAGCCCGGCTGTGTTCCATGTGTGGTATATCCCCTGTAAGTAACAGTGTCACGGTGTGCGTGCCATGCACTGAAAGTGTCCTTGTGCTCCAAGCTGGTTTGCCTGCTTCGTTTACTAGCTCTGCGCATCCCTCGGCTTCACCTACTCCCCTGCTCCTGCAATTGGACCCCAATGAGGGGGACGTTAGCAGGGAGTCACGCTCTGATCTGGCTCTGAGGGTGGCCAACATTGAGAAGCAGCTTGCCAGGTCTCTTTCTAGGAAGGCCTCTGGTAAGAATCAGCACCTGGATCCCATATCCTCCCCTCTTCCTGAGGTGTATGTGGGGATTGATGATCTTGGTGAATGTCACCCCTTTGTGATGGAAGAGCATTCCCAGGATTCTGACTCCTCTGGGAACCAGCAGGAGGGTTGCGATAGTGACCCTGGTTCTGTGTCCGGAGAGGAATCATGGTACCCTGAGGATACTGATAATCTGCTGTCACATATTTTTGAAATTTTGCACATTGCTGCCCCTGAGGTAGCTAAGAGAAAGCAGGGGGAGCTTTTTCGCCCTGGTAAACAGCATCTAGAGTTCCCTGAGCAGGAACATTTCATCACCTTGGTGCTTAAAGAATGGGAACGTCCTAACAGGCTGCCTGTTGTGCCAAGGGTCTGGATAAAAGGTATCCCTTTCCTGCTGATCTTGTTAAGAAGTGGTCATTTCCCCCTGAAGTGGATGCTCCCGTGCTAGGCTTGTCCAATACTTCAGTCGTGCCTTCCCCTGACACTGCCACTCTGAGGGACAGTGAGCACAGGCGCATGGATCAGTTGGCCTGCCATGCTTTTACTTGTGTGGGGGCTGGATTGCGCCCGGCCTGTGCTGCCGCCATCACGGCTATTGCCCTTAAGAAGCTGCTCAAGCGTCTTCATGATGGCGCTTCTGCTGGTAGCGGGGGGGAGGAACATAGGACTCTCTTACTTTGCTCTGATTTTGTGGCCTTTATCCTTACTGCTATGGATGATGTTGTGCGGCTGAGCAGTGGGGCCTCTGCCCTCTTGGTGGCTATGTGCCACTCTGTCTGGTTGCGCCAGTGGGCAGCTGACGCTGCGGCTAAGAAAGCTCGCACTGGTCTCCCCTTCGCGGGGCTGTGGCTTTTTGGGGAGCGTCTTGATGTTTTAGCCAAGGATGGCAGGCTGCCTCAGCGTAGGAGACAGTCTCGGCCCTTTCGGGGGTCCTCTGTCCCCCCCCTTCCTTTCGTATTCCCAGAGGAGGTTGTGGCTCCCTCTTCTCTAGTGGCCGCAGAGATTCTTGGGGCCGTGGCAGATCCCGTGGTCGTCCCGGTCTTTCTTGGAGTGCTAAGCCCAAACCCTCTCCCAAGCCCCCTCAGGCATGAAGGGGCGCCCTCACCCATCCGGGTGGGGGGATGGCCTTGGCTTTTTACTCATCTAGGGAGGCCTCACGTCTCATACCGGTGGATTCAGCAGCTCCTATCCTCCGGTTGCATGATAGAGTTTGTAGCCTGGCTGCCCCCAGGATTCATCAGATCCCGGATGTTTTTTACACCCCCTGTCTGCTCATGGGGTGCTTCTGGTGGTTCCTTGACAGAGTCAGGAGTCTTTTCATAAGTCCCCCAACAGGAAGGCTTTTGAGGCCCATTCTGGCCCTGCAGGGCCTCAACAAAATTGTCAGATTCAAACACTTTTGCTTGAAGACGTTACGCTGCTGTCAGTACCCTTTGCCTGGACGACTTCATGACCACTGTGGACATCAAGGATGCTTATTTTCCTGTGCCTATCTTTCTGGGTCATCAGAGATTTCTAAGGTTTGCGCTGGAGAATCAGCTTTACCAGTTAGTGGTTCTACCCTTCAGTGTCACCTTGGCTGTTCACCAAGGTAGTGGTAGGGTTGATGGCTCTGCTAAGGAACCAGGGCATCCGCATCATTCCTGACCTGGACGTCATCCTGGTTGTGGCCTAGTCCTTTCCTCAGGTCGAGCAGGTCACTCAGACGGTGACCTCCACTCTAGAATCCCTCGGCTGGGTAATCTACCATCCCAAGTCTTCTCTGTTCCCGTCCTTGGTGAGATCTTTCTGGGTATGACTGGGTATCTCTCAGGTCAAGGTGTTCCTTCCTCAGTAGAAGGTGAAGGGTCTTCAGATGCAGGCTTGGGCTCTGCTACCGTTTCCTCATCACTACAAATGTCAGGGGGTGCAGTTGGTGGGACTGATGGTGTCCTTCGGGTAGTCCCCTTTGCTCGTTTCACATGAGACCTCTTCAGTTGGATCTCTTGTCAGTTTGGGATCGGGACCCTGCGTCCTTGGATCAGGATTTTGTTCTGTCTCCTCTGGCCGGACGATACTTCTTGTGTAGGCTGGACTCCAGGAACCTTCTGGGGGACAGGTCCTTCCTGCCCCCGTGCTGGGAGACGGTCGCCGCCGATGCCAGTCTGACCGGTTGGGGAGACTTCTGGAGCTCCCTGAGGTTCCAGGGAAGGTGGGGCCCACATGAGGCCCATGCTTCCATCAACGTCCTGGAACTGAGGGCGATCAGGTTGGTTCTTCTTACCTGACCACTCACCTTCAAGATTGGACTGTTCTGATCGGCTCAGACAAACATACGGTGGTTGTCTACATCAACCATCAGGGAGGCACTTGGGGCAAGTGAGCCTTCAAGGGAGTGTACCTGATTCTGTCTTGGGCGGAACAGCATGTTCCCTGCATCTTAGAGGTCTACATTCCAAGGGTGGAGAACCAAGAGGCGGACTCTGTGAGTAGGGGGTTGTCTCGTCTGGGGGAATGGTCCCTCAACAACCGGGTGCTTCTCTCCCTGTTTCACCGCTGGGGTCATCCGGACGTGGACCTGTTTGTGTCCCGCTACAATCACAAACTTCCAGATTTTGTGTCTGTTTCAGGTTCCTCCTGTCTTCGCTACGTGTGCCTTGGCATTCCATTGGACGGAGTTCGGCTTCTCTATGAGTTCCCTCTGTTTCCTCTCCTGGGCAGGGTTATGCGCAACATAGCCCAGGAGCGGGTACCAGCCATCCTGGTTAGGGCTAGGAAGAAGTCCTCGTACTTTGTCTGTTACAGGGTCTGGCATGCTTACATTGCCTGGTGGGACTCCAAGTCTCTTCCCTGTAGGGTGTTTTTTTTTATTCCCAGGGTTCTGGAATTCTTGCAACTTGGTTGGATTTGGACCTTTAATTTAGTACACTCAAAGACCATGTTTCAGTTCTGGCAAATTTTTTCCAATGAGCTTTTGCCAATCGCCGGCTGGTTCATGTTTTTTCCAGGGTGTTTTTCACATGCATTCACCCCGTAAGCCTTGCTACCAGTCTAAGATCTGAATCTGGTGTTGTCTGCTATGACGGGGCCTTACTTTGGGCCTATCCGTGAGGCCGCCTTGCCCTTTTTTGACTCTTAGGGTAGCCTTTTTTGGTGGCTATCACTTCTGTAAGGCGAGTTCTCGGCTAGCGGCGTTTTCCATCAAGCCTCCTTATTTTGAGTGGCTTCAGGATAGGGCGGTGTTTAGGCTTAAGCCAGATTTCCGGCCTAAGGTTGTGTCTGCTTTTCATCTCAATCAGGACATTGTCTTGCCTTCATCGTGTCCCAAATCCTGCTAATTCAAAGGAGCAGACTCTGCATTCTCTGGATGTGGTCTGGACTCTGGGTTCTATTTGATTACTACTGAGACTTTTAGGAAGTCTGATGTTCTGTTTGTTCTCACTTTTGAGCCTAGGAAGGGTTTGCCTCCTGCTGCATCCACTATCAGTACGTGGATCCGTCAGGAGATGGTTCAAACCTGTTCTGCTAAGGGGAAGATTCCTCCCTTTAGGGTGACGGCTCATTCCATTCCTGCAATTGGTGCCTCTTGGGTTTTTCAGCACCAAGCTTCTGTTGAACAAGTTTGCACGGCCGCTATTTGGTCTTCTGTTCATACTTTTTCTAAGTTCTACAAAGTTGACATTAAGGTCTCAGCGGATGCTGCTTTTGGCTGCAAGGTGCTTCAGGCGGTAGTGACTTGAACTACTGGCCGTTACTCTTTGTGGATCCCACCCTACTTTTGGACACTGCTTTTGGATGTCCTATCTGTTATGAATACCAAAGTGGGTCGTGCCATGCAATAAAGAAAAAAGCAATTCTGTGAGTACTCGCCTGTAGAATTGTTTTTGTTCTTGCATGGCACGGCCCGCTTCGCCCCACCCTTGTTATCGTTGTTCTTGGTTTCCTCTTTATGGTGATTGTTCCAAGTGAAATTGTTTTTTTTTTTTACCTTTTCTACATTCTTACCTTTATTCTCTCCCGGCTTCTTGTCTCACTGCTCGTCTACGCTGGGAACTTGTTGGTTACTCCCGTTTTTATAGGGAGCCAGGAGGCGCCACAGCTTTCTGCAATGCTACTGCGCCACCTTGTGGCGGAATAACCCATCTGTTATGAATACCGGAGCGGGCCGTGCCATGCAAGAACAAAAACAATTCTACAGGTGAGTACTCACAGAATTGCTTTTTTATTCTTGTTCTGTAAGGTCACATTTTCTCTACCCTCTGGTGTACATCTTGTTCAAATATACTTCTGAGCAAGTTGCCAGGGGTGAGTTGGACCAGAACCCACTAGACTTGTGAAATACATCTGGCCAAAGCCCCTGTCGATAACCTCTTCTAGGGTGTAGAGCTAGAAATGTTCTGCTTTCGACCTGGAACACTGATTATTTTTTTTTGTTGTTGTCCCTCTCTGTAAGATGGCAGGAGATCAGTCATTGCATAGGTGTGGCAATGACATTATTGCCACACACATCAATGACAATGAATGGAGGAGTCGGAGCTTTCCAGCTAAAACGGGCACCATTATCTGGGATTCGAATGAAGTGGGAGCAGTGAAAATGAGCAAAAGGTGCTCTTCATAGGGCGAGCAATTCAGGTTATGCAAGTTCAAAATGTGGGTTTTGGTGCTCTTTAAATTCAATACATAATTTAAAATTTACACCATTTAATGTCCATTTAAGGAACCTTTGTTGTTCTTTTCCTTATAATAACCACAGCAGGGAAAGCTACAAGGAAATGGGGTCTACGAAATCTGTGCCTTGATAACTATACCATCTTCCTGTCTTTTGTAGATTGTGGGAGAAGTACTATGAGATCCAAGCCCATCTTCCTGCTTCCAGACCCTCATTTATACAGAAGCTGCAAACAACTGTATCCTCTTCCTGCATGCATGACGTAAACACCATTCAATAATTCTCTGAAAATAATGTTTCCATTGTAGTTGATGGTGGCTAATAGATGTGAGATCTCAGCGACCAGGCCACCACATTGTAAAAACAATATGCCCAGACATGTGACAGGGAGTGTAATGGAGCCATTAGCTTTGCGGTGGTGTCTGTGGTTAATAATTTCTAATATTTGCCATGTTGCCTGGCTGCAGGTTGCCTGCTGTACATGGCCTCTGTGTGTCACTTTGCATTAAATGCTTTTTCTCCATTATTGTGGTAACTGTATTAGATTTTCTTTAATTATTTGCATTCGCCTGGGATTTCAGAGACTTAGAACAATTACATTTATATGTAATTTTCCCTGGAGACAGAATAGCGAGAACAGTTCATGATGTTGTTTTATCAACATGCTCGTTGAAGGAAGGATATCCTTGATACGTGGCATGCATGTAGAAGGCCTGCCACACATGATTATACTGCAAGGCTGGAAAATTGCCATGTCCTTCTAGGTTAGCCTCTCTGAAATGTCTTCCCAGTGACTACAAAGTTCAAACTCATTTGCATAATAATGTGATAATACCGTTAAAGGAATCCAGTAATTTACCTGAAATAATCTCTAGAATGCAGAGACTGCCATGGATTAAGATTTCAAACACATTGTTATTTTTACTGTATGTGAGGAGGGTCAATTGCGGGCCATTTTATGTCTAAAAAGGACACAAAAATTACAAGAATGTTACCTGGTCTGTATAGATCAATAACTTCAATGGCCGGTACAAATGAATACTTTATAAATTAAAAAACTGCTCCAAAAGCTGATTAAAACGTATATATCATGCATTTTAAAAGGGCCGTGGAGTGAGTAAGTCAAAGTCCTGGCTCCATTTCCAGCTCAGACTCTTGACTAAAAAAATTGTAACCTCAGGCTTTTTCCCACTATTATATTGGCTTAGTGTTTTGGCAACCAAGGGGAGAAGTGAGACAGGATTTCAGGAGGGGCACCAAAGAGACAGCACAGATCCAGCCATGGTAATGTCCCTCATGATTATGGGGCTTTTCAGAGTGCATAAGAGAAGAATAGGAAGCATCCTCTGTACAGAGAACACCTGGCTGACTTGGACACTTTGAGTGTCTGGGCATCACCTTGGCAAATGAAGTTCAATGTGGAAAAATGTAAAGTCATGCACTTGGGGTCTAACAACCTGAAGGCCACATATATCCTCGGGGGAGTAAAACTGGGATAAACACATGTTGAGAAGGATCTGGGGGTCCTGATAGATCATAGGCTAAATAACAGTATGCAATGTGAAGCAGCTGCTTCCAAGGCCACCAAGATATTATCATGTATTAAAAGAGGCCTGGAATCACTGGATAGGGATCTAATTTTGCCTCTTTACAAGACACTGGTGCGCCCTCACTTGGAATATGCCGTCTAGTTCTGGGCACCCATTCATGGAAAGGATGCTCTGACTGTGGAAAGGGTGCAGAGGAGAGCCACCAAACTAATAAGAGGAATGAAGGATCTTAATTATGAGGAAAGATTACGGGAATTAAATCTGTTTAGTCTTGAGAAAAGACAACTGAGAGGGGACATGATTAACTTAAATATATAAATGGCCAATACAAAAATATGGGGAAACACTATTTCAGGTAAAATCCTCTCTAAAGACAAGGGGGCATTCCCTACGACTGGAAAAAAAAGAAATTCAGTGTCCGGAGGCGACAATCATTCTTTACCATAAGAACTATAAATCTGTGGAATAACCTCCCCCAGAAGCTTGTTACAGCATCAACCGCTGACAGCTTCAAAAAAGGATTAGATGCTTATTTAGAAGAAAATAACATTAACAGTTACTATTAGCGGTTATCAGTAAAAAAAAAAAAAATTAAATAAAACATAACTTCCCTATCCCAACACCCTTGGTTGAACTTGATGGACATATGTCTTATTTCAACCGTATTAAAGTGGACCAACACCCAGGATTTTGACTATCCTGGGTTTTGGTCCACTTCAGGGGGGCACCCCGATTAGGGGTGTCCCGCTGTGTAAAACCCCCCAGAACCCCGAAAAACTCACCTCACCACGCTCCCACGTAGCCACGGACAAGACAGTGCGCCCGCCGCCGCCTCCCGCACGTCGCTTTGACAGGGCGCACGCCCGCGCCAGCCATTCACAAACGGCCGGTGCGGGCGGGAGGCGGCCGGCGCGGGCGCGCGCCCTGTCAGAGCAACGTGCGGGAGGCGGCGGCGGGCGCACTGTCTTGTCCACCGCTTGTCCGTGGCTACGTGGGAGCGTGGTGAGGTGAGTTTTTTGGGGGGGGTCCCTCACCGCGGGACATCCCGATCTCGGATGTCCCGCGGTGAGGGAGGTGATCGGCCCGGGAATCTTATAGATTCCCGGGCCGATCAGGGGTGGGTGACAGTCCACTTTAACTATGTAACCTCTTTCTCTGTACAGAGGATGGTGAACTGCTACTAGAAGTTCAGCAAGCACAGTGGAAAAATGCCAGATACAAGTAATACAATGGCCAGAAATAGGGTTAGTCCACATGCTAACACACTGCTAACTAGTCCACATGCTAACACACTGAACTATTGATTAAAGTCAGGTTATTACTTACTGGTTCTGTTCAGTCTAACTCTTTTTAGATGGCTGCAGGCACATTCGGTTAAGAACTTCCTTTTGTCTTTAGAGTAGGAAGTTACTATCAAGCATGGGCAGCACAGTTTCAGGTATTGTAACTACAGGCCTAGGGACAGCATGAAGATGCCATGTATAACCCTGCATTCCTACCCAGTGCAGATGTAGCTGAAGTTTCTGTTTTCACTGCCTTCACACCTTTTCGCATACAGTACCAGAACAGCATAGGTGTGACTGCAGGGCAAGGGACAGGTGAGATTGGAGAGCTCCTTATCTATCACAAGAACACCCTGCAGCTTATTGTGATTGTTATAAATAAGGGCTTTAGCTTAAGAGAACATAACATATATTTAAAATTAATGTTTCTAAACTTGCTATGAAAGTTACATCATTATCCAGTATTAGATTTTCTTTTTCATGCTCAAGTTGGTATATTTCTACCAACTCCACAGTCCTGGTTTTTAACACAGATTTTCAGTGATGGACAATCTATATGGACCACCAAATGGTACTTGGAATAATTATAAAATAGAAAGTGGTGGAACCCCTGTTCTAGACTGGAGCTGTATGCTTCTGGAGGGTCACGGATTGCCCGTACCTGTAGGGAAAGATCTCCAAGCTCCTGAAAATGTGTAACCTTATTTTTTAGTTAAAGTTTCCTCCTTAATGATCCAACAGTTCACCCCAGAGAGTCCAGAGCTAAGCTTATCGGAGATAGAGGCTGAAGCGGCCCGCTTGCTGGGAGCTGTTAGGAGCTTGGAGAAGAGGATCGGCACAGCCAGTAAATGGGAAGGGTCAGGTAAGCCTTATAGCGGACTAACCTCTCACAACAGTGAAGAGTGAAATAAACATGCCTTTTATTGCCTCCACAGCAGTCAGCTCACATTTTCAGAATGAGAACTCCTGTGCCTGTCTAAAAGACAGATTTTCTTTAGAGCGGACCAACAGGAAAAAATGGAGTTATGTCCCTTTTAACATGCTCTTCCACAAATGCCACTAGTTTTGGATGTCAACAGTTAAAGATCCTTATGAAATATAAAATGGGCGTTAAGCCCTTCATGATGGGAGCAAGCAGTAGCTGCGCACTTTGAAGCTTGTCTCCCTTGGGATGAGCTAAGGATTTTGCACATGTGTACAGCTTTTATCTGTCCCCGAACAGACGCAGCTCTGCTACGTAAAAGTCAGTATCCCTTGAATGGCGGGCTCACTGATGGTTAGCCTGGACTCACCATGGCATGTAGCTGCAAGAGTTGTAGGTCCACCTTAAATTAAACCAGTCAGACGTACCTCTAAGCAAGGGTGGACTTCGGGGCAAGTATTAGCCTGGGATCTTCATGACATTCTTGTTGGACACCTGCCTCCAAAGTGCTTCCCAGTCAGTAAGTACAGTTTATAGCTGGGGCTATAGCTGGTTGGAGTGGATATGGCAACTAGTTAAGCTATAGTATTGTAGAGGCAGATATTGTGGCATGGGGTGGGCATGAGGCTGTAGTATTACAGGGGCAGAACATGGGCTGGGATGCAGCGGGCCTGGGGGATGAAGACGTAAGAGGCAGGGAGTGAAGGGGGTGTTGGAAGCAGCCATATGCAAACACAAGAGAATGAATTTGGACAAAATCTTTGGATGAGAAGGTCTTACCTAGTCCAGCCGCCTTCAAAGCAATGCAACCCAAAAGGAATTCTCTTGGTTTTCCCTATGGCCGTCGGCCCATGACACTAAGTTAGTGTCCAAGCATTTGGGTCTACAATGGATAAAGGCAAGGGGATCTGCACAATACCCTATAATAATTAAAGGTGCCACTCCCAAAGCTATATAAAGCTCACCTCAAAAACACAGAATCATAGAGGGAGGCACTCAAGAAATTTATCAGAAAAATATATTTTATTCCATATCACTAAGTTAATCACTACACATAACCACTACACAATTAAAATCCCTTAAAAAACACATAATGAGACAATACATATAAGACAAACCAACATCTAAGTGTGTAGGCGATGGGGAGAGCATTGGCACACACAAATATCAATCGGCATCTATATTTAAAACACATAAACACAAGTGATCTAATCAGTGCAAATAACAATGTGCAAATCCTACCTATGATCCGGATCCTATATCAAATAACTATAAAGTGCAAAGTGCAACCAATCAATAGATACAAATACAATGTATAATCACAAACAGAACCTACATGATTACCCATCAGCCTGATGAAGGGGGGGGATACACCCACGGAACGCGTGGCTCCTGGTGCTGTAGGCGGTGGGGAGACCCTTTATTGGCATACTTGTGAAGCCTTGAGTATATTTTGGTTGGATGTATTTTTGCGCTGCATTTGGTAGTTAATGGTTGGTTGATACCAGCATCTACATTGGTGAGGTATTTTGTGGTCATTTATATTTATTATAGGGTATTTAGGTATTGGGTAATCATGTAGGTTCTGTTTGTGATTATACATTGTATTTGGCGTCATTCCCGATTGGCCTATTGTGCCACAATAATCACCATATGGAGGCTTCTCAGGATAATGTGCTTGGGGTTCCTTCGGGACAAGCCCGGCTGTGTATGGCGTGTGGGGTATCCCCTATAAAGTATTATGTCAGGGTGTGTATACCCTGCGCCCAGCAGACACTTGCGCTGCAGTCTGGGTTTCCGGCGGCTGGGCCTGCGCTCCCTCTTGCTATGCCTACGCCCCCACGCTTACATGTGACTCCTAGTGAGATGCATAACAGTGGGGAGTCTCAACCTGATTTGGCTACTCGGGTGGCCAGCATTGAGAGACATATTGCTGGCTCTGGCCCGCGTAAGGCTTCTGCTAAGAAGCGGAATTCATCACCTGGTGTTTCCCTCTTTCCTATGGAGGCTGAGGAATTTTTTGACGTTAACGGTTATACCCCCCTGGAAGAGGGGGAATTGTTTTCTGATTCAGAATCATCTGAGGAACAATCTAGGGTGTACGTTGCCGATTCTGGGTCTGACCCATGGGCTTCAGATGATACTGACAGGCTTTTATCTCACATTTTTGAAGTGCTCTATATCTCTCCTCCTGCCGTGGCTCCGCGGCAGCAGGGGGTGCTGTTTCATACTGTTAAACTACGCTTGGAGTTCCCTGAACAAACTCATTTTAATAATCTGGTGCTCAAAGAGTGGGAACGGCCTAGCCGGCTCCCCGGGGTCCCAAAGAGTTGGAATAAGCGGTATCCCTTTCCTGCTGAGATGGTTAAACAGTGGTCATGTCCTCCCGAGTTGGATGCACCAGTTCTGGGGTTGTCCAACACATCCGTCATGCATTCCCCTGATTCTACTACACTGAGGGATGGGAAGGACAGGCGCATAGATCAGCTGGCTTGCCATGCCTTTGCCTGTGTGGGGACTGCGCTGCGTCCGGTCTGTGCCTCTGCCATTACGACTGTTGCTATTAAGAGCCTGCTCAGGGGTCTCTTAGATGTGGCCCCTGATGATGCAGGTAGTGAAGAGTATAGAGCTCTTCTGCGTTGTGAGGAATTTGTTGCATATGTTCTCTCTGCCTTGGATGATACCATTAGAATGTGTGGCAGGGCATCTGCCTTGTTGGTACCGATACGCCGCTCGGTCTGGCTGTGCCAGTGGGCAGCTGACAACGCTGCTAAGAAGTCTCTCACTGGGTTTCCCTTCAAGGGTCTGCGCCTCTTTGGTGAACGTCTGGACTTGTTTGATAAGGGAAGCAAGTTACCTCAGCGTAGAGGGTAGCCCCGGTCCTTTCGGTGTTCAGGTGCCTTTCTTCCTTCCTTCCGGGGTTCAAGAATTGGATGGGGAGCTTCCTTTGCTGGAGCCCGCAGAGATTGGGGTCCCAAGCCTAAGTCCTCCCCCAAGCCCCCTCAGGCATGAAAGGGCGCCCTCACCCATCCGGGTGGGGGGACGACTTCGGCTCTTGGCTCATGTCTGGAGGCGTCATGTCTCAGACCGGTGGATTCAGGAGGTAGTGTCCTCCGGTTACAAGATAGAGTTTGCAGCCTGGCGCCCCCAAGATTCATCAAATCGTGGTTAGCTCAAAACCGCCTGTCCGCTCAGGGTCTGTCCCTGGCTGTCCAAGGCCTTCTGGAACTGGGAGTCATCTGCCGGGTGCCCTTGAGGGAAAGGGGAAAAGGCTATTATTTTTCATTGTTCCCAAAATGGATGGGTCCATCAGACCCATCGTGGATTTAAAGCGCCTCAACAAATTTGTCAGATTCAGACACTTTCGCATGGAGACTCTGCGCTCCGCTGTGAATTTCCTACGCCCAGGGGACTTCATGACCTCTGTAGACATCAAGGATGCTTATCTTCACATACCTATTTTTCCAGGTCATCAGAGATTCCTCAGGTTCGCTCTGGAGGATCAGCACTACCAATTTGTGGCCTTGCCCTTTGGTCTTACCTCGGCTCCCAGGGTATTCACCAAGGTGCTGGCAGGAGTGATGGCTCTGCTGAGATCTCAGGGCCTTCGCATTCTTCCCTACTTGGACGACATGCTTATCGCTTCTCAGTCCTTCCATCAGGCAGAGCTGGATACTCAGAGGGTGGTGTCCACACTGAAGTCATTCGGGTGGGTGATCAACCACCCCAAATCTTCCCTGTCTCCTTCCATGGTGAAGTCCCTTTCTGGGCATGATTCTGGATTCATCTCAGGTCAAGATCTTTCTTCCTCAGCAGAAGGTGGAGAGTCTTCAAGAGAAAGCTCAGCTCCTTCTGTCTTGTCCTCATCCGTCCATCAGGCAGGTAATGCAGCTGGTGGGCCTGATGGTGTCCTGCTTCGAGGCAGTTCCATATGCTCAGTTCCACATGAGGCCTCTTCAGCTTCACATCTTGTCAGTATGGGATCGGGACCCCATGTCCTTGGATCAGGTGTTTGTCCTGTCCCCTCTGGCCAGACAGTCTCTATCGTGGTGGCTGGACTCAAGGAACCTGCTGGGGGGCAGATCTCTTCTGGCCCCTTGTTGGGAGACTGTCACCACGGATGCCAGTCTGACAGGTTGGGGGGTTTTTGGAAATCCCTAAAATTCCAGGGTCAGTGGGGCCCTCAGGAGGCCCATACCCCTATCAACATTCTGGAGTTGAGGGCGATCAGGTTTGTTCTTGCCCGCTTAGCCCCACACCTGCGTGGTCGGGCTGTTCAGGTCCGCTCGGACAACCAGACGGCAGTTGCCTACATCAATCATCAGGAAGGGACCCGGAGCAAGAGGGCCCTCAAGGAAGTGTCCCTGATACTGTCCTGGGTGGAGGTGAATGTTCCTTGCATCTCAGCTGTGTACATTCCGGGGGTGGAGAATCTGGAGGCAGACTCCCTGAGCAGGGGGACCTCTCGTCTAGGAGAGTGGTCCCTCAGCAGCAGGGTGTTTCGCTCCCTGTGCCACCGCTGGTGTCAGCCTCAGCTGAAACCTCCATCTTGATGGAAAAGGGGCTGCCTGCCTCGGTTGTTAATACCATGATCAGGGCTAGGAAAAGGTCCTCTTCTTCCATCTACTATAGGGTTTGGCGTACTTACATTGACTGGTGCGAGTCTAAGTCGCTTCCCTGTCGTGTGTTTTCTATTCCTAGGATTCTGAAGTTTCTGCAGCATGGTTTGGATCTGGGTCTTCAGCTCAGTACTCTGAAAGGTCATATTTCTGCCTTGGCCATTTTTTTCCAAAGATCCTTTGCTCAGCATCCCCTGGTCAAGACCTTCTTCCAGGGGGTTACTCACGTGCGTCCATCACGTAAGCCTATTTTACCAGTCTGGGACTTGAACTTGGTCTTATCTGCCCTGCAGGGGTCTCCCTTTGAGCCCTTGCAGGGGGCCCCCTTGTCCATTCTTACCCTTAAGGTAGTCTTTTTGGTGGCTATCACTTCTGTTAGGCGTGTTTCTGAGTTGGCGGCGCTTTCCATCAAACCTCCTTATTTTGAGAGACACCAGGACAAGGTGGTGTTTCGTTTTAAGCCAGATTTTCTGCCTAAGGTTGTTTCTGCCTTTCATCTCAATCAGGACATTGTTTTGCCTTCTCTGTGTCCTAATCCTAGTAATAAGGAGAGGATTTTACACTCTTTAGATGTGGTTAGGACTCTGAAGTTCTATCTGGTGGCTACTGAACCCTTCAGAAAGACTGATGCTCTTTTTGTGCTCCCGTCTGGACCTAAGAAGGGTCTGGCTCCAGCTAAGTCCACTATCAGCAAGTGGATCCGTCAGGCTGTGATACAGGCCTACTCTGCTAAGGGGAAGTAGCCTCCCTTCCGCCTTACTGCTCATTCTACTCGTGCTGTTGGTGTCTCTTGGGCTTTTCAGCACCAAGCTTCTGTTGAACAAGTTTGCAAGGCCGCCACTTGGTCTTCTGTTCTTACTTTTTCTAAGTTTTACAAGGTTGATGTTAAGGCCTCAGCTGATGCTGCTTTTGGCCGCAAAGTTCTGCAGGCGGCAGTGGTTTAAACTGTCTGCTGTTACTTTTGGGGATCCCACCCTACCTTACGGACACTGCTATTGGATGTCCCAAGAGTAAGGAATATCTTCTGGAACAGGACGTGCTGTATACTTAGAATATTACAATTCTGTGATTACTTACCTGTAGAATTGGTATTATACGTATACAGCACGTCCTGTTCCACCCCACCCTTGTTATCATTATTTTTAGTTACCTCTTTATGGTGATTGTTCTTATGTTCAATTTTTGATATAATGGTTTTAGTTCTCCCGGTCTCATTTTAACTGCTTTTCAATACTGGTGAATTTATGGGAGGTCCCTGGTATATATGGGGCCAGGAGGAGCCACTTTTCTGTCTCTGCAGTCCAACGCCATCTACTGGATGTATAACCCAAGAGTAAGGAATATCTTCTGGAACAGGACGTGCTGTATACGTATAATACCAATTCTACAGGTGAGTAATCACAGAATTGTATTTTTTGGGCCTACAATGGGCTACTGCTCTGGAATCTACTATAGAGCAATGCAATAAAAGTATTGTATAGGCATTCCAGTTCTTAGTATTGTGTTTACTCTACAGGAAACAAGCTGGGACCCTATTGTCTCACTGTTTATTTTTTTTATTTATCTTTTGTATCACCCCAGGAGGTCCTGGGGGGTGCTCGCTGCCCCCAGGCTAAAATTCCGCAGGGCAGGGTACCTGTGACTGGGGGGGTTGCTAGAGCACCACAATCCCTGACTGCCTCAAAGGCGCTGCTGTGGTCTGATCCTGGAAGCATCCGGCATTGAGGATCCTTGGGCTTCTGCTTCTCCCCGGGCTGCTGCTGTGAGCTTTACTCCTGGTGTAGAGGTTGGAGGGGGTCCCAGGGGGTTCAGCGGCAGTGCTGCTCTTTTGGGCCGATCCTCTGCTAGAGGGACGGGACCACCCGGATGTCACATATGACGCGCTTCCATGTTGCAGGTTCTGCTTTCTGGAGCAGACTTGCTGGGCACGCTTGTGTGTTCCATCTTTGGCTTCCTGGCTGCGGTGGGGAGGTTTTCTCTGGCACTGGAGCAGGATCTTCAACCCGGCAGCAGTGGTGTCTCACGTTATGGAAGGGGATCGCTTCACCCGGGCGGCCGGGGTGATCGGAGACAGGGCTTCAGGACAGGCGTGTGCCAGATCGAGTGTACTGTTCCTCAGAAACAGCAGAGGAGCCAGACCAGGAACAGTATGCCTCAAGAGAAGATGGTGCGCTGTATTTTATGTGAAATCTCCTGCCACTGTACCAGGAGGAGGGAAAGTCTGCCTCCCACATGGATTTTTGTGTCAGGGCCGAGGTTTGTCGGTATGGGGCGGAGGGCTGCAGATCAAGTTGGGATTTTGTACCCCCTTGCTTAGAGCATAGACTGGGGAATGAAGCTACCAGTTATCTGGTGGATATTCTGAGCAACATGGAAGATAACACGGCTTCCAATCTGGAAGTATGCGGGTCAGCTGTGAGGACTAAGGCATCTCCAGGGATACCTCCCTTTCCGCATACCTTCACAGGTTCCACTGTCCCCTGTTATCACCACTTCTGCGGCTACAGTAAAGCAGCCAGAGAGGGAGGGTAGTGAGGGTCAGATCTCCCCAGTAGGTGATTCTCCTAACCGAGACCTAGGGCTAGCCTCAGATGAAGAGCCGTCTTCTAGCTATTTTAAAAACAGGTTGTCGGAAGAGACGTCAGCATTGCTTCAGAATATTTGATACCATGCACATTGATTATGTGGAACAGCCTCTTTCAGTACAGGATGCTATGTAACATAAATGAAGCGTTCAAGAAGGTATTTCCAGTTCATTGTTTATCGACTGATGTAATGAAAAAGGAATGGCTTTTTTCCAAAACAAAAATATATTTTTTTGCCTGGTTCGCTCAAGAGGAAATTTCCCTTTGATGAATCAGAGGTCTAGGCTAAATGTCCTAAACTAGACGCTGAAATTGCTCAGGTTTCAATGTCTTCAGGACGCAGGCAAGCTCCGGGATCCTATGGATTGATGCTCTGATGGCATTTTGAAAAGGGCCTGGGATACTACCGCCCTTTTCCTTCAGACCGGCCCTTGCTTCAGACTGTGTTGCCAGGAACCATTAAGCCTGGCTTAATAATTTGAGGGGTGCATTGAAAATGACACCCTGAAAGAGACCCTCTTGGAATTTCTCCCCGCTATGTTCAGGCCTTCTTGGAAGAAGCTTCGGCTATGGACTAACACCTAATCTGTGGCCCTGGTCAAGGGGGTACAAAATCCCAACTTGATCTGCAACCCTCCGCCCCAGACTGACAAACCTCAGCCCTGACACCAAGATCCCTGTGGGAGGCAGACTTTCCCTCCTCCACTTACAGTGGCAGGAGATTTCACAAAATCAATTTTGTTTTACAGCTGATTCAGTCAAAGAAAACCTCTGGAACCCTCCGGATACCTTTCTCTTGACTCCAAAAGCCACCAAAAGACCAGGATAAGGCAGCAGCCTTCCCACATTTCATTCAGGAACTCCACAAAAAGAGGGTCATAGAACAGAGTGACCTGCAAGCCTTCTTGGTTAGAGCTCCCTATTGCATTTTATTACCAGACAGGGTTATTTTAAATCCCGACACGTTATATTCACTGAAAATAGCATCATCTTTCATCACTCCCAGGAAATCGTACTTCCATCCCTTTTGTTGATCCTGAGGTTCCTGGTGACACCTCTCACCTCCTGATGTGCGAAAAGCACTAATCCTCTACTTAGAAGACACCAACTTTTTCGCAAAGCCTGTTTGTATCCTTCTCAGGAAAGCAGAGAGACCTGGCCGCCTCGATGGCTACTATGGCCATGTGGATTAGGCAGGTAAAATTGCTCGCCTATACTTGCATGGATGTTCCCCCTCCTGACATTAGGGCTCACTCCACCAGAGTGGTTGCCATCTCCTGGGCAGAAAAAGCAGGGGCATACATAGAAGAGATTTGCAAGGCAGCCACCTGGTCTTCTCCACATACCTTTTTAAAATACTATATCTGCCTGCAACACCTTTCTACCAAAGGATTGTTGGGATTCCGTTTCCCACCCTTAATTGAACTTCTTGCTCATCTTCTCTGTGGCTGCCCTGAAGGGCTTAGGGGAAAAAATCCCTTGTCTTACCAGTAAAGGTATTTCTACGATTTCATTCAGGACTGCCCATACAACCTGCCCATGTTAAATAGGTCCTTCGGTTTTTGTGGTATATGCTGAAGATGGTGGAGCTTTTAACCTGTCCCAGTTTGTTTCCTCTCTAGGGGGGAGCTGCGCTCTCTGTGGCCATCCTGAAGGAATACCATTACCGGTAAGACTAACAGGGATTTTTTAAATGGCCCAGCTCTGATTTGGCTGTGTGAGGGTAAGCTCCTACATGCAGGGAAAAGCTACAGGTCAAGATGAAAAACCTTTTATAGCTCTACCCCCTGTTACCATTTCCTCCTAGGTAATATCTCAACCTCAATCGTTTAAAGAAACTTTGTTAGTAAGGGGCCAAATGTGTCTGTTTTCTGCCCTATAATAATTTGTTTCTTTTTGGCTACACTTTCTTTTATAGGGTTCATTCAGGAAAGTCTCTTTAAATTTCGTCCTTGGAAAGAAACTCTTGCTGTAACTGTGTTTTTCTAGCATCACCACTCATTTGTCTGCACTGAATATTTGGCGCTTCCGGCAGGTCAGGGTGCCTGCACGCCTGCCTGATTTTTTTTATAAATTCACTTCTCATTCTCGAGTGTATAGCGGATTCATTTTGTACTGCGCCATAAGGGAATTGGTGTGACTCATGCTGCGTGTCCCACCTCAATTGCAGCCTGCTGAGGCTTCATCAGCTTCCATCAGCAGTGGAGATTGCGGCACGTGCTTAACCCCTGCAGCGCTGGGTAAAAAGCTCTAATGGGCTTTTATTTTTAGCTCAATCATATATTCACGTACAGCTGATACAGTCATGTCAAATAAGTGCCAACCCGCACTGCTGAAAGATTACATAGCGGTGACTTTATTTTATAATGAAATGACACAAAATCCTGATTTGTCAATGCAAATGTGACTCAAAATGTTCTTACTTTACTGTTTAAATGTTTTTACTTTACTTTGAATTACAGAAGTAATTACAGAAGTAATATTTAGTGACATACCCATTGTTTCTGAGCATTGCTTAAACCTCTATCGATCAACTTCTGCCAGCTCTGAACAGGTATCCCAGGATGATTGGACCACATCACACAGTTCTTTCCACCAAGATTCCACCAACTTAACGTCTCCTTGCT
Source organism: Gastrophryne carolinensis (assembly GCA_027917425.1). NCBI lineage: Eukaryota > Metazoa > Chordata > Amphibia > Anura > Microhylidae > Gastrophryne > Gastrophryne carolinensis. The sequence goes on from CM051240.1 coordinate 54,893,175, forward strand.
AGTATATTGAAGCTCCTTTCAATTAATACATCAATTATTCAGAATGAGCAGAATTGCATGTCTTTTTTATTATTGGGCCTATTTTTTCTATTTAGAATGATCACTTCTAACAAACCATGATCAGGTTAATGATGTTGGACTGCTATTCTTCGAACACCACTGCTCACACACCCTATCCCTCAGCCTACAATTGGTCTCATCAATGTAGTATCGGTTACACAAGCACATCAGTATGTACATCACATCTTGGCAATTACAAATGACATAAATGTCTCAATTCTCCCATTTGTGAGGGAGACATGTTTTCCCTCCAGGATAAACCTGCATGAACAGTTTCCACATTTGTACAGCCGCTTTGATCTACAACATTGTTTCTTATTTGGTGAAGACTTAAAATGGCTTCTCACCAATTGATCTCTAATTGAGATGGCGCTTTTAAAGATTATTTGGGGTTTTTCCGTAACTACTGTTTTTTAATGGGGGTCCTTTAATAGTATATGCCAATGTCTTTGCATATTGTTCCTAATTCCAGATGTTGTCTGCTGTTTCTTGTTATCAAATTTACTGTGATCTTATTTTCATCTTTTGTCTTTTTTCTTTAGCTTATTAGTTCCATTCGTTTTCCGTTTTTTGCGCACCTGTTTTAGGGCCTTTTTACTGTAGCCCCTAACTGTCAATCTCTGTCAGATTTTCTTTGCTGATTTCTCAAAGTCATCCAGGTTACTAGAATTCCTCATCGCCCTCAAGGATTCCTCATAGGCGATGCTATTTTTTAGGGCCACTGGATGGGCACTACTTGCTCGCAAGATGTTATTCACAGCAATCTGTTTCCTAAACATCTTAGTATATAATGTACTTAGTAGTCATCCTGTCCGATTTTCGGGTCCAGGAAGGTTTTTTCGTCAGAGGTCATGGTGAATTTTGGGTAAAATTGGTTATTCCAAGTATACAGCACGTCCTGTTCCAGAATATTCCTTACACATGGGTTATACATCCACAAGATGGTGCTGGACTGCAGAAAAAACTTGTGGCTACTCCCGGCCCCTTAAATAGCCAGGAACCTCCCACCAATTCCCAGTTTTTATCTGCAGTCTGGACTGCGAAGATAGAAGATGGCTCTCTATACTGCGCAGGTGCGCGAGGCTTACCAGCCTGCGGCCCTGCAGCCTATTCCCACCCGTTTCCGGACCCACTGCCTCCCAGCCTTGGCTGACTGGTTCGGGTGAAGGTAGGACAGCACCAGGGTCAGGTGCTGAGGAGCGCTGCTCCTACCGCAATCCCTGCACTGACATGGGTAGACGGTATAGGCTTATGGTGGGCCTTGTGGGATGCCCTTTCCTGCACTCTGGGTCTTCCTTACCCAATCCCCCCCCTCCTTCTTCGCTTTATTATTGTGTTGCGGTCTTTTTTAATTAATACGCTCGCCGCTGCGCTACTTGTACAGCGCTCCGCGGACGGTGGCGACATTGCCTCAGCTGCTGCTGCGCCGTCATTGGACAGCGAGATCACATGGGACGCGTTTCGCGCTCTTGGGGGGGGGGAGGCTCTGTGGATGACGCTTTTGGCGTCACATCTCCGCGGCCCGCCCCTCGAGGTCTGTGCGGGCGCCATTTTACTTCTCTTCCTCCTTTGCTCGTGCTGTGTGCGCTGCTGCTCCTTTACCAGTGCGGTCCGTGAGTGTCCCTGCGGGGAGTTTTTTCTTTCTGCTTCTCACTTGTAAATGCTTATGGGGGTGTCTTTTTATGTCTTTCAGGCGGGATAGACGTCACTGTGGTTTCTCCTGGCCCTCTTCCCTTTAGTAATCTCCCAGCTCCCTAATGGGTTTTTGGGGCATCCCGGGTGGCTATTACTAGCCTTAACCCTATACTGGCCTATTGTGCCACTCAAATCACCATATGGAGGCTTCTGGGGATAATGTGCCTGGGGTTTCTTCGGGACAGGCCCGGCTGTGTGTTGCATGTGGGTTTTCCCCTGTGAGTGACGATGTCAGGGTATGTGTAAACTGCGCCCCGCAGGCACTTGCGCTGCAGTCCGGGCTGTCTGTTGCACGCCCTGGTGCTGCACCCCTTTTGGCTTCACCTACCCCCCACGCTTACATCTGACCCCCAGTGAGGGGCATACTAGCGGGGATTCTCAATCTGATTTGGCTGCACTGGTGGTCAGCATTGAAAAACATATTGCTTGGTCAGCCCTGCGTAAGGCTTCTGCTAAGAAGCGGCATTTATCTCCCGCTGCTTCCCTCTTTCCTGTAGAGGATGAGGGACCTTATTCACTTTCTGGCCCTTACCCCCTCGAGGAGGGGGAATTGTTTTCTGATTCAGAATCCTCTGAGGAACAACCTAAGATCTATGGTGGTACCGGGTCTCCCTTTGGGGAAGACCCATGGTCCTCAGATGATACTGACAGTCACATATTCGAAGTGCTTTGTATTTCTCCTCCTGCAGTGGCTCCGCAGCGGCAGGGTGAGCTTTTTGATACGGTTAAGCCACGCTTGGAGTTCCCTGAGCAGACTCACTTTAATAATCTAGTGCTCAAGGAATGGGAACAGCCTAGTAAGCTACCTTGGGTGCCCAAGAGTTGGGACAACAGGTATCCCTTTCCTGCTGATGTGATTAAGCGTTGGTCTTGTCCTCCCGAGGTGGACGCGCCATCTGCCATGCATTCTCCTGACACTACTACCCACTACCCTGCGGGATGGTGAAGACCGGCACATGGACCAGCTGTCCTGTCATGCTTTTGCCTGTGTGGGGACTGCGCTGCGCCCGGTTTGTGCCTCTGCCATACCGGCTGTTGCTATTAAAGGGCTGCTTAAGTGTCTCATAAATGGGGCTTCTGATGACGCGGGGGCTGAAGATTTTAGATCTCTCCTGCTTTGCTATGAATTTTTTGCATATATCCTCTTTGCCATGGATGATGTCATTAGAATGTGTGGAAGGACATCTGCCCTTTTGGTGGCTATACGCCGCTCTGTCTGGCTGCGTCAGTGGGTAGCTGATAATGCTGCTAAGAAGGCTCTCACTAGGTTCTCCTGTAAGGGGTTGCGCCTTTTTGGTGAAGGCTTGGACTTATTTGCCAGGAGCGGTAGGTTACCTCAATGCAGGAGGCCTTCTCGGCCCTTTCAGGGGTCTGGTGCCTCTTTCCCCTCCTTTCGGGCTTCTAGGGCTGGTCGAGGAGTTTCCTTTGCAGGAGCACACAGAGACTATTTGGGCAGGGGCAGGGGACATGGCTGCCCCGGCCTCTCCTAGGGGCCCAAGCCCAAATCCTCCCCCAAGCCCCCTCAGGCATGAAGAGGCGCCCTCACCCATCCGGGTGGGGGGACGGCTTCGGCTCTTTGCTCACGTCTGGAGGGACAGGTAGATCCAGGAGGTGGTTTCCTCCTGTTACAAGATAGAGTTTGCAGCCTGGCCGCCCCCAAGATTCATCAGATCCCGGATGGCTCAAAACCTTCTGTCAGCTCAGGGTTTGCACCTTGCTGTCCAAAACCTTCTGGGTCCTCTGCCCGGTGCCTTTCTGGGAAAGGGGCAGAGGCTTCTATTCCAATCTCTTCACGGTCCCCAAAAAGGACGGGTCCCTCAGGCCCATCCTGGATTTAAAGCGCCTCAACAAGTTTGTCAGATTCAAGCATTTTCACATGGAAACACTGCGCCCGGGCGATTTTATGACTTCTGTAGACATCAAGGACACTTACCTTCACGTACCAATCTTTCCAGGTCATAAGAAATTCCTCAGGTTCGCTCTGGAGGATCAGCACTACTAATTTGTGGCCTTGCCTTTCGGTATCACCTCGGCTCCCAGGGTATTCACCAAGGTGCTGGCGGGTGTGATGGCTCTGCTGAGATCTCGGGGCATTCGCATCCTTCCTTATCTGGACGACATTCTCATCACGTCTCAGTCCTTCCATCAGGCTGAGCTGGATACCCAGATGGTGGTGTCCACACTAGAGTCCTTCGGCTGGGTGATCAACCATCCCAAGTCTTCCCTGTCACTGGTGAGGTCCTTTTTGGGCATGACTCTGGATACATCTCAGGTCAAGGTTTTTCTCCCTCAGCAGAAGGTGGAGAGTCTTCAAGCTCAGGCCCGGTTTCTGCTGTCTTGTCCTCATCCCTCCATCCAGCAGGGGATGCAGCTGGTGGGACTGATGGTGTCTTGCTTCGAGGCGGTACCCTATGCTCAGTTTCACATGAGACCTCTTCAGCTACACCTTTTGTCAGTATGGGATCGGGACCCTGGGTCCCTGGATCAGGTGTTCTGTCCCCTCTGGCCAGGCGGTCTCTCTCGTGGTGGCTGGACTCAAGGAACCTCTTGTTGGGCAGGACCTTTCTGTCCCCTTGCTGGGAGACTGTCACCACGGATGCCAGTCTGACAGGTTGGGGGGGGGGCTTCAGGAGGCTCATACCCCTATCCACATCCTGGAACTGAGGGCGATAAGGTTGGTTCTCGCCCAATTGACTCCACAACTTCGGGGTCGGGCTGTTCAGATCCGCTCGGACAACTAGACGGCGGTTGCCTACATTAATCATCAGGGAGGGACCCGGAGCAAGAGGGCCCTCAAGGAAGTGTCCCTGATACTGTCTTGGGCGGAGGAGAGTGTTCCCTGCATCTCAGCTGTGTACATCCCGGGGGTGGAGAATCTGGAGGCAGACTCTCTGAGCAGGGGGACTTCTCGTCTGGGAGAATGGTCCCTCAGCAGCAGGGTGTTTCGCTCCCTGTGCCACCGCTGGGGTCAGCAGGATGTGGATCTGTTTGCGTCCCGTCACAATCACAAGCTTCCAGTCTTTGTCTCTCTGTCACAGGACCCTCTGGCCTTGGCCATGGATGCATTAGCAATGTCTTGGAAGAGTTTTCAGCTCCTCCATGTATTCCCTCCGTTTCCTCTGCTGGGCAGGGTGCTGCGCAAGATAGCCCAGGAAGGGGTGCCAACCATTCTGGTGGCCCCCTGTTGGCCAAGAAGAGTGTGGTTTGCAGACGTCGTGCAGTTGGCAGTAGATCAGTTTGCCCTGCCCAAGGATCCAGAACTGCTACGCCATCCCAATTTACAAACGCTGGATTTAACGGCCTGGCTGCTGAAACCTCCATCTTGATGGAGAAGGAGCTGCCTGCTTCTGTAGTTGATACCATGATTAGGGCTAGGAAGAAGTCCTCATCCTGTATCTACTATAGGGTATGGCATGCTTTCATTGCCTGGTGTGAGTCTAAGTCACTTCCCTGTAGGGTGTTTTCTGTTCCCAGGATCCTGGAATTCCTGCAACATGGTTTGGACTTGGGTCTTCAACTTAGTACCCTCAAAGGTCATGTCATCAGCCTTGGCTGTTTTCTTCCAAAGATCCCTTGCCAACCATCGGTTGGTTAATACCTTCTTCCAGGGGGCTACTCACTTGCGCCCTTCACGTAAGCCTATGTTACCAGTCTGGGATTTGAATTTTGTCTTATCCGCTATGCAGGGTCCTCTTTTTGAGCCTCTGCGTGAGGCCCCTTTGTCTATCTTGACGCTTAAGGTAGCATTTTTGGTGGCTATCACTTCTGTTAGGCGTGTTTCTGAGTTGGCGGCGCTTTCCATCAAACCTCCTTATTTTGAGAGACACCAGGACAAGGTGGTGTTTCTGCCTAAGGTTGTGTCTGCTTTTCACCTCAATCAGGACATTAGGCTCGATTCAGAGGCACATTCGTCTGGACTTCCGTAGCTGTCTGTGAAAATTTTTGTGTGTGTTAGTCATTTTTTTTGTTTTTTTCGTTCATTTTCCATTTGTACGAACGTTCGGGCTAATGGGTATATGCGCTTTCGAAGAACGAAACTAAATCGGATCATTTGCGTTAGTTCGGATCATTTTCCCATCAAAATCTGATATTTTGCATTCGTTCAGATAACTTACGTTGTTGGGATGGGCTTGCGTCTGATTCAGAGAGCTGATTGCCGAGGTACCACCACCCTATTAAACAGTTTCATTTGCGATCCACTTACGGGACCTTTGAGGCCTTGGATTGCTATTGTTGAACATGTTTTGCGGCTATGTGGAGGAGTCTGCGTGCCTTTAGCTCCAAGGCATTGCATGTTTCAGCATGGCCGAGGCCATAAATTGTATAGCAATGCATACCTGAATCAATACATTTCATGTATGCCTTTATAGAAGCATTTTAATGCTGACCTTAATTAGTCCTTAGCATGTAAACCTTTATTTTCCCACACATCCATATAATTGCTATATTTTTGGGGACTTATGTCCTTTGTGAATTATATTTGGATTGTTGAACTTGAATCTTAATTTGTTGTAGGAGTTATTGTTTTAGTTGGTTACCTTTGCTTTGTGTAATTATTTTATATTTGGTTGCAGGAACCGCAAGATGTGCCACTCGCACAACATACAAGCAATGTTTGATCCAGATATGCGATTCCTCAGTGTTCTTGCAGGGCATCCAGGGTCGTCCCATGATGCTTATATATTGTGGAGCTCCGGCTTATTTCGTCAGTTTGAGTCAGGAGAATTATCTGGTGGATGGCTCCTGGGTAAGTTGCTCACATTCCATCAATCCATTTTCACTGTATGGCAATGAATATAGTCGATTACTCATGTCTTAACCTATGGCTGTTTTTAGCCCTTGATGACATGTTAAACAATATTGTTGCTTAGAATGTGTATTTTATGTTAGTATTTTTAAATTCTTTCAGGGGATTCTGGATATCCGCTCCTGATGCCCGTTCTTTGCCTGCAGAATGCGGACCAGGAGTTCTATAATCGGGCCATGTGCAAAACCCGGGCCATGGTGGCGAGGGCCTTCGTGCTTTTGAAGTCCAGATTTAGGTGTTTGGACCATATGGGGGGGGGCACTGCACTATGACCCAACAAGGTTATACCAATAATTTACGTTTTTTAACGGACCACACGTGCCAGAGTGGCACAACTGTGTGTCGGGGGTCCTTCAGTTGGTGGGCGAGATGCAGGAGCTGCACGACTCGTTGGGGACCACAGATGAAGAATAATGTTCTGTGGCCTGCCATTGCTATGTATTTAGTTTTTTATAGTTGTAAAAATTTAAAATGTTGTAAATATTTTAATATTTTATATTTTATGAAGAAAAAAAAATGTTACATTTTTTAAAAAAACATTTTCAAAAAAGGGCCAAACAAAAATTTACAAAATACATTAACACAAATCGAATGGGCCCAGAAATATTTAGAGATGAATATTCACATGACCGCGAAGTGATTTGTGTAAGTTTTAGGGGTGAAAAATGGAAGAAGAACCTAAGCGCAAAGTGATTTAGGTGAGTTTTAGGGGTCAGAAATGGAAGATGTAGGAAAGCACAAAGTGAATTCGATAAGCATTGTAGCAGAAGTGAGTGACCCAAATATGTAGGCGAGCACTTTAATTAGTTAAGTTTGTAGTGCGCAGGCGTAAGATCGTCTGGACAATTAGTTATTGAAAAAGGAAATCAGAATCTAACGGGAAACGTAAAGTATTCGTGGGAGGAGACGATGGAAAAAGGGCAAAAATGAAAGCCCACGTTGTAACATGAGAAAAGAAAACGGAAAACTAATGGATAATGACATACTCGTACTCTGGCATATGAACGGACGAAGACTTTACAGAAGGCTTGCAAGGCATGCATAGAATCGCTCGTACACTCATACGAGAGCGGGAACATTTCAAAAAATAAACAGATCGACACAAAAACGAAAGTCTTTTTTTGTCTCTCTGAATCAACTCTATTGTCTTGCCTTCTCTGTGTCCTAATCCTAGTAACCCTAAGGAGGGGGTCTTACATTTTCTGGATGTGGTTAGGACTTTGAAGTTTTATTTGGTAGCTACTGAATCCTTCAGGAAGACTGATGCTCTTTTTGTTCTGCCTTCTGGACCTAGGAAGGGTTTGCCTCCGGCTAAATCCACTCAGCAAGTCAGCAAGTGGATCCTTCAGGTGGTGGTGCAAGCCTATTCTGCTAAGGGGAAGGAGCCTCCCTTCCGCCTTACTGCTCATTCTACTCGTGCTATTGGTGCCTCTTGGGCTTTTCAGCACCAAGCTTCTGTTGAACAAGTTTGCAAGGCAGCTACTTCGTCTTCTGTTCATACTTTTTTTTCTAAGTTTAACAAGGTTGATGTTAAGGCCTCAGCGGATGCTGCTTTTGGCCGCAAAGTTCTGCAGGCGGCAGTGGTTTAAACTGCCCGCTGTTACTTTTGGGGATCCCACCCTACCTTACGGACACTGCTATTGGATGTCCCATGTGTAAGGAATATTCTGGAACAGGACGTGCTGTATACTTGGAATAATGCAATTCTGTAATTACTCACCTGTAGAATTGGTATTATATGTTTACAGCACGTCCTGTTCCACCCCGCCCTTGTTAGCATTATTTTTGGTTACCTCTGTATGGTGATTGTTCATTTTGTGTTTATTATTCTCCCGGCTTCTTGTTTAACAGCTTGTCAATACTGGGAATTGGTGGGAGGTTCCTGGCTATTTAAGGGGCCGGGAGTGGGCACAAGTTTTTTCTGCAGTCCAGCGCCATCTTGTGGATGTATAACCCATGTGTAAGGAATATTCTGGAACAGGACTTGCTCTATACTTATACCAATTCTACAGGTGAGTACTCACAGAATTGTATTTTTGTTAAGTCTCTTGACAAATTCAAGTAACTACAAACTGCTTCCGGTCCAAAAGATCAGGATGTTGTCTATGTACCTGTGGCAGGATAAAACATGGCACTGGTACGTAGACAAGTCCTCATCTTGCTAGATTAGTTGTTCCCATCTCCCCAGGTGCAGGTTGGTATACACCACGGCCCACGTTGTCCTGAGGCGAAAAATGTTGTTATCTTGCAATTCAAGAAAACTCTCAACCAATTATTTAATTTCACAAGGAATATTGGAGTACAATGCCTCCATGTCGTGGGTGACCAAAGCGTGGTACCTGCTAGTAAGGTCACATCCTGTAACTCTTGCAGAATGTGTGAGGAATCTCTTATTTAATGTTGGAGAAATGAATCCAGGTATTTGATTGAAGATTGCGTGAATAGGCTTATCCTAGATATAATCTGTCTACCTGGCAGATTCTTTTCATTTTTAAGAACCTTTGGCAAATTTTTTATTATTATTATTTTCATATGATTGTTTTCAACAATTATGGGGTTCATAAGTAGATTATGGACCCACATATGATATTTCTTCTGTCTCTACAGGTCCCACTCATTGGCAGCCATACCGCTCTCTTTTGATGCTAGAATTTTTGCAAGATGAAGTGGATAAATCTCATTCCGAGCTTCAGAAACTCGAGCAGGGTAAGTAATGTCTAAAGTGATTGGGACAGACATTTGTCTTGTCTTGTTTCTCATTTGTTTCCCTAACCAAACTATTATGTCACTATTCATCATTTGGTCACATAAATTCTCCATCTGTTTCATAAATACGGAGTGCTGTACAGTTTCAAATGTCTGAAAACAACCAAGAATGTTCCACAAAAAAGTTTTCGCTTTTGTCGCATCTACAATAAGCAGCCCAAGTCGTGACCAAATTTAAAAAAATACCAGATAAGGGGGATTTCAAAAATGTTGGTCAGTCTGTTCAACACGCACTGTTCCTCGATCCCAGCCCTCAACGCACACACACAGGCATCTTACTGGTACTTAGCACTGGTTCGGGGCTGCAGAAAGGGTGCTAGTACAGTGTGTGTCAGCAGGAGGGCTGGCTGATGCAGGAGCCAACCAGCAGCGTGGTAACGCCTGTAATGTATTTTTTTTTAATGTGTGTTCCATTGGACACACTAACTTTCACACACGTTCACCCGCATACACACACTTTTAGGGGAGCAAAAAATACAGTATAGACTGTGTATAGATAAACATTTCCTAAAGAATATCACATACTGAAGATCTAGCCCTGCTAGACTTGCCCCAGGTGCATATTTAGTTCCAGTTACAGCTGCTCAACCATTAAATTTTAGGTCACACAAGCTCACAGAAAAGGGACACTGAATTGAGTTCAATATCAAGTTCCAACCTAGTCCAGGAAGCAACATAAACACAATAACTATTCTGGGCCTTAATGACGGAACAGCTGCACACATGATCATAATCTTCATGCCCAATGTGTACAAATTGACATATCTAAAAAGCATAATTTAAAATGCATAACATGCACATAAGTAGCACCCATTGCAGCAGTTTCTTTTGCCTATGAGTTCTTGAGTAAAGTTTAAATAATTTTGGATCAGGTTACGGTATATGTAATTCTGTAACCTTGTCGGGTACCATCTAAGAGGCACTCAAGTACCACCAGTGGTACCCGTACCACCAGTTGTATTAGTAAAATGCTCCAATGAGTGCATAGAGCTTTGCTAAAACTGCAGTGGCCCTGACTTATCTGCTGAAAACAAAATGGCTGGGATAAAGTCACCCCCAATGGCCTTGTGCCCAAGGCGGTTTCCCTGCTCACCCACACATAGAAACATCCCTGGCTAAAAGTCAGCAAAGTATATTTTAAGTGGACCTAACTGTTTTGGCAGTTCTGGAGATTTTCTCGCTCGATATTTGCTCTGGGCCATTAGAAGTTTCATTTTGCCAATTTTAACTTTGTAAGAAAGACTTCCCATTTATGAATTAAGTTTCCTTTTCAGCTACCCACAGTGTGAACTAAACCCCAGCTAGGTGTACATTCAATTTTGCAGGATAAAACAGCCATACTAGCAAGCAGTGATATGAGTAGTTTATTTTTTGGTCAATTCTTAGTACATATTGGGCTATGTTCGAAGGGGGAATTTATTTAAAGTGAGACAAAACCGCAATGTCCCTATCCTAGATCCTACAATACTCGATGTCTGCCTAAATTCCCTACCAAGGTAAAACCCCACAGGCTCACTATAAACCTAACTCCCTCTTCTAACTCCTGGGGGAGAAGCACAGGGGGATTGAGGAAGTATGTGATCTTATGGCGAACCTTCAGGGTTTTTCGCTCTGCAGGACATCCCAAATTGGAATGTACCAGAGGGGTACAAAAAGGATATGCCTCTCCTACAACTTTATTACAGGTATGCAAACATGCTTTGTTTACAAGTGTTTTATTCACCAATGTGTTATGATAAGGCTTGTGTATTTATACGTTACTTTCATATGAACTTAATACAAATTATTGAAAAGAAGAAGTTTGCACCACTTTTCAGTTCTATATGACATAACCAGACATAAATACCATTGAGTGTTACTCTGCTTAATTATGCTGACTAAAGCAAAACCCAAGGGTAATTATGCATAGAAGATTTCCCTGCATGTCATATTAGATTGTAAAATACATTAAATGGCTAAAATGCTCCCAAATGCTTGTATAAGGAAAGTCCACTTTGTTGGATTTTGTCACAAACCTCAGATCAACTGCTGCTGCTACTCTTGCAGACTTTCGCACTTTGAGGCCCGCTGCCTAACATGGGCTCCCATGCTTCTAGCTTTGGTCTCACCTGTATGTTGGGGTAAGAAGCTAGGCCAGGGCTCCCATAGAGAAGTATAAGCATCTCAGTCTGGCTTAATGCTCCACACTCATTCCATTGAGGCTGGAAGCAGGACTGTGAGAGATACCATAGTCCTCAGGAGTGTAATAGACGCGACGGAAACAGTGGTAAGTAAGCTGGACTTTCACTTTAACTGTCAAAAATAACCATCTGCACATTGTGACCCCTACCATGACATAGAATATCTTAAATCCTTCTGCCATCATCAACAGAGAAATTAGAGTAGCAGCCCAACTCTGGTGTAAAAAGGCCGTTTCTCTGTGTAAGTTGTAGCTCTTTCTGATTTGCTCCTTTAAAGAGCAACTGTGATCAGAAATTACCATTGTCCCGTTGTAATATGCAGCAACCGGGCAGCCCAACCCCGGCTACCCTGTTGTGCATAACGCCGCTAACACGAAGAACCAGACTGCCTGGGTACTCTCCTGCTCCGGGATCCTTTTACGGCCACCAGGGGAACAGCTTGCACGGGCAGCGCCAGCCACACATGGGCTGCTTGCGGTCAGTGGAAGGGCTACCCAGAAGAGGTCGGTATATGGGGCAGCCATTTCTTTGTTTTAGCAGTACGATGCACCCCGGGGGAGCCCCGGTCGGGCATATTAAAGTGGGATTATGGTCATTTCTGGTTGCTTTATGTCAGCCAGACCAAATTAGGGTCAGTTCAGCACCAGGTGAGAAAACTCTACTACTTTTTAGGAGGGAAGATTACAATTCACTTTCATTTTCTACATTGGAAGTGATTCAGCACCAGGTACCAAATGTACATCTGGTTGCTGAACCACTCCTAATGTAGACTATGAAAGTGAATGACAGTTTTCTGACCTGATGCCAAAACAACCATATTGTTGGGACTCCACCTAAGCTGACCAGAAACTGCATTTTCTATAGTTCACATCTACATGTACATTAGGTGTTTTTTTCAGAAGAGATTTGTTTTCATTAGGTTTCCGATATGTTGATATTTTCTGCTTTTTGATAAGCAACCTGTTTTCCACATGTAGTTGCTGAGCAATACAGGAAATGGTCCGAGATGCTTTCCATTGACAGCACCTGCCCAGAGGTGACCCTCTGCCCCCCTGTATACCGTACATCCCCTCCGATGCTCATATACAGCCATCCAGATGAACTCTGTGAACTGACTGCCAGCCGCCTCCGAGTCATGGAGCTGCAGCAGAGGATTTATTTACAAAAGGTAACGAACAACTGCTGTTTAGAATAATCAGCTTCCACCCTCGCTCTTGTACTTTATTTCCTTTCGCTTCTTTCATTCCAGGTATTTTGTTTACTTGCTGTGCATCCTCCTGGCTTTCTGTTTCCATCTGGGTTTCTGTTTTATGTTTCTGATGAAGCCTGTGAAGTACTTCATACATTTACAGAATCTATCTTGTAAATAAACCTAATCCTCTGGTGTCTCATGAGGGGTTTGGAGTACATTGTTACTTTGGACTTTGTCAGCGATAATAAAACAGACCTTGCTAAAACGTATTTCTACCTCAACCTTCCCATACACTCACACTCTTCCAGCTCAGAATAAACTGGGAGCTGCTGTTCTTTCCTATGCTGTGGTCTGTGTCATCTAAACAAGATCATTGTCATTCCTTGTTATGGTTATTTGTATGTTTTGAGTGTTTAAGCTGTTTTTCATTCTCTTTCTTGACCTGACCTGGTAGATTACCTTATTATATTTGCTGGGCACCACCAACCATCAGTGTTAACCTCAACTGGAATCACATTTACTGATACTCCTTAAATTCTTTCTGAACGGTTTATGAAAAAGGTTGGAAAATACTTGTTTAGAAAATGATCTACCGATGTAGAATGGCTGCCCCCGAACCATAGTTTAGGTCCACAATTAGACAAACAAAGGCCCCCTGTCACATTTAGGCAATCAAAGGGCCCCTAAATAGATTATCACACAACATGACTGCTGAACCATTTTGTTCAGCTGAACCATCTTTGTTCGGTAATTGACTTCTTGTTTATTAGAATCTGCTGGAAGCCTAGAGAACATTTTTCAACTTTATACACAGTTAAGTCACACATCCTGTTGCAAAATTGCTACTTTTTGCTCCAAACTTCTACATAGAGGCATCCTTGGGCAATAGGTCACCTGAGCCTAGTAGAATTTCTAGCGAGTTCTAGTAGAGATTTTTGCTGATGGGAGCTTGGCCATTGGTTTAAAAGCTGGTGAACAGGGACGTGTAACTCGCATAAGGGTGTGTTTCCAGTCTGATTATGATTAAATAGGTAGATCATGAATGGTGATGATCTCTGTGAAGAAGTGAATACTCAATCTTTGATTATATTAGAATTATATTACAGAGAACTTGAAATAGTAAGTTGTATTAATGCTCGTTGTATTTTATTGAAGTTTTTACGTTTTTGATTGCATTACCTTCAAAAGTATACTTCAATCACCTATTACTTGTTATTCTATTGCTCATTATTCAATAAAGTGTTCATTATTCAATTAAAGCGGAAAAAATTCCGTCCCTGAAATCTAAATGGGATGTTTTGGGATGCCCTGCTGTGTGAAACTCTCCAGATCACCCATAAAACTCACCTCTTCCCGCTCCGATGGAGCAGGCTCTCGTCCAGTTTGCAATATGTCCATTGTTTTCATTGGGAAGTGCAAGTGGCCACTGCAGATGCGCCCCCGAACGTGAAACAAAATCCAGGTTTTGTTCCACTTCAAGTCCTCACTATTAAATTAAGTTCTTGTTATTCTATTAGTATTTAATAAAGCTATGTGATAGATATATACCTTACAGGAAGAAAAAAGGTAGAAACCAGAGTGACTATATGTGACTAAACAAAAGGGTTAATGGAGCAATAAATAACAAAAACTGGGCATCTAATCATTTAAAAAAGGAAGCCACTGTGGAAGCATTACAAAGTTATGAAGAAATTAATAATCAATGTAAACAACAGATAAGGGCGGCAAAGCTGGAGACTGAAAGACGGATTGCCAAAAAGTCAAACTAACCCCAAAATGTTCTACAGCTTTGTAAATAGTAAAAGATACAAACCTGAAAGTGTGGTTCCCCTGAAAAACAAGGGGGGACACCTATAAAGAGAGATGCAGAAAAAGCCAATGTACTAAACCTCTTCTTTGCTTCCATATTCACAGAGGAACAAGATATGCCATGTGAAAGGCGGAGCAATAACCCAAACTCCCCATTAAATGTCACTGGTCTGACCAAGGAAGAGGTGTGGCACCGCCTTAAACAGATTAAAATAGACAAATCCCCAGGACCAGATGGCATGCATCCCCATGTGTTAAGGGTATTATGTAAAGTAATAGACAAGCCACTATTTTTATTATTTCAAAATTCTATAATGTCAGGGGCTGTTCCACAGGACTGGCACATAGTAAATGTGGTGCCAATCTTTAAAAAGGTATCTAAAGGGAAACCTGGGAGCTACGGACTGGTAAGTTGTGGTGGCCAAGCATTTTGAAAGCTTTTTGAAGAGATGCCATTGTGAAGTATATCTGTGAAGGTGAGCTTATTACTCCTTATCCACATGGATTTATGAGAAATCGCTCTTGCCAGACAAACCTCAACAGCTTTTATGAGGGAGTAAGTGCAACACAGGGTGACATGCTGAATATCATATATCTTGACTAAAGCATTTGATACTGTGCCACATATGACTAGTAAAAAAGATGAGAATGCTTGGACTGGGGGGAAATGTGTGTAAATGGGTGAGTAATTGGCTTAATGATAGGAAACAAAGGGTGGTTATACATAGTTACATTGGGTCACCGTTACTAGTGGAGTACTACAGGGATTAGTGTTGGGCCCATTTTTTTTAATATATATATTAATGATATGGGTAATGTGTTAAACAGTGAAATCTCCATTTTTGAGGATGATACTAAGGGGTTTTAGTAAATAATAAACTAAACTGTAGTGATCAGCAGCTGCCAAGGCAAAAAGGATCATAGGGTGTATCAAGGGGGCATAGGTGCCCATGACCAGAGCATCATTTTAGGCCTGTATAAGTCATTGGTCAGACCCTATATGGACCCTATATTGTGTACAGCTCTGGGCGCCAGTGCCGAAAAAGACATATCAGAACTTAAGCATGTTCAAAGGTGAGCCAGTATATTAATAAATGAATTGAGGGAACTAGAGTATACTGAAAGCTTTGTCTAAGTTAGGTTTATTTAGTTTGGAAAAGAGACGTTGGAGGGGGGAGCTAACAACTATGTATAAATGAATCCGGGGTCAGTAGAAAGGTCTGTCCCGCTATCTATTTAACCCTTCTATTGCCAGCCACGTAAATTTTACGTGGCTGCCTCTCCAACCGTTAAACGCCAGCCATGTAAAATTTACGTGCCTGGCTTTGCCCCCTGCTAGCGCCTGCAAATAGTTAAAAAAAACACTTACCTGACCCCTCATTTGAACCGTCCGGGTCTCCTCTTCACCCTGGGGGGCTCCGATCCCCCGTCGGGGCTCCTCCGGAGGAAGGGGAGAGCCCGGAGTAGCCCCCCCCCCCTGTTTTTGCGGCCTCTGGCTTTTCCTGTAAAAAAAAAAAATAAATAAAAATGACATTTACTCACCTCCATGTGCGCTCGATCTCGCCGGCCCTCCTCTTCACCTGGGGGGCCTCCAATCCCCCCCCCCCAGGGCTTTATATCTTCAGGAGAGAGCCTTTCAGGCTCTCTACCCTCTTCCTCCGACGGGCGCCGCCATTTTGCCGCCCCTTTTGGGGGTGGGGCTTATGACGTCACTCGGCCGGCGTCTTGACAGCTCCAGGCCTCTCAGCTGTCAGATGCCGGTGATCGGTGGTGAGAGAAGGGGGGGACAGGTGATCCTCTGATCTCCTGCCTCCCCTCCTCCTCTGGCTGCCGATCACCGGCATCTGACAGCAGATCAACGAGGGACACAGGAGCTGACGATCGAAGGTGAGTAAAGAGTAATTTTTTTTTTTTTTTTAATAAATAATTTTTACGTGTGTGTGTGTGTGTTTTATTTAACTGTTAACCCTTTGTGAACTGGTAAGGGGTCCATGAGACCCCTGTACCAGTTCACAAGGGGGGTCCCTAGGGGGGTCCCTATGTCATTTTAAATTAACCCTGTTGTAATCGGGAGAAATGGGGCTATCGCTATCGCAATAAAAAATGTTTTATTTAAAATAAAGGAGACAATTTTTTAAAAATTATTATTTTATTTATTTTTTTGTTTTTTTTTACGCAAAAATATTTAAAAAACAGTAGAAAAATTACAAACAAGACATTTAATGTTAAAGCCTAAATTCTGCTGCAAAAAATATATATATATTTTCCAAGAAATTCCGACAAAAATCAAGGTTAAACGTGCCGCAAAATGGGGAAAAATGGCCGAGGGTGACAAAAGTTCAAGTAGGCTGGCAATTAAAAGGGTTAATAGTACCTATGCATGTTGGGTATTGTTCTGCTCGGGGGACCTTGCGCTTTCAGATTTAGCTTGTTTTTTCTTATTTGCATATTGATATTTTAGGAAACGGTGTTTTTTATTCTGCTTTTTTATACATTTTTTTGTGAAACCCTGTGCAACCTAAGAATTCTTCAAGGGATTACCTCCAGAAAGATGAGCCCACGACAACAAGCTTATTACGCTTAGAAAGCTTAAAATGTGTACTTTCAGGGAATATATGGTTTATGGGGGATATTCCAAATGTGAAGGGTTGTTTTGGTAGAAAAAGCACAAGGTGCGCACTTTGTCTGCAGAGCTGAAATTTTGAAGTAAAATTACCGTTACGCACATGCTTTACTTTGGTGTGTTTGGCAACTCTTCCCTTGACAGTAGCTATGCATGCTGGGTATTGTTCTGTTCGGGGCATGTTGCTTTTTCAGATTTTCAGTTTTTTTCTTGTTTGCATATAGTTTTTTTTAGGAAAATGTGGTTTTGATTCTGCTTTTTTATACTTTTTTTAGGGAAACCCTGTGCAACCAAAGAATATATTGAGGGATTACTTCCAGAAAACTGCACCCATGTCAACAAGCCTGGTACGCCTAGAAAGCCTGAGGTGTGTACTTCCCGAGAATATATAGTTTGTCGGGGGTATTTCAAATGTAAAGGGTTGTTTTTCTTGAAAAACTGCAAGGTGCGCTTAGCGCGTAGCATAGTTGTATTTTATCTGAAAATCTCCTAAAGCGTTGTTTCAGTTTGGGGGAGTCTCCTGGGCAGGAAAGGGTGTCTACCTATACACATGTGGTATCGCTGTAACCGGGAGAAATTGGGGTTTCATGCGCAATAAGATTTTATTGACAAACTTACATTTTTTATTACAAAAAAAAATTACAAATTGTAAAAAATTGTTTTTTGGGGTTTTTTTGCACATATTTCATCCAAAAATATTGAGAATACACCTAAAAAATGACAAACAAGACATTTCATGTTAAAGCCCAGACTCTGCTGAAAAAAACAATATATCACTTTCCTGGGAAATCCCTGGAAATCCCTCCAAAAATCACAGTTGAACAAGGGGAGTGCAAAATAGTGCAAAATGGTCTGGGTGACAAAATCTCAAGGTAGGCTGGCAGTTAAAGGGTTAAAGTCAGGATTGTGAGTAAAACTCTGGGGCATCCACTAAAGTTAGAGGAAAGGCAATTCTTTACTATAAGAGCAACAAGAATATGGAATGCGCTGCAGGGTTTGACTCTTCAAGGGTTGGAGTTCCCGCCTGAAGGGACAACCAGCTGCATGTTTTTGTCTGGTGAGCCGGCGGGGGGGGGGGGGGGGGGGCATGGGGAAATTCTCCCCTTTTGCCTTCCCACAGTATGTTAAGTATAGTGGTTTTTTTTTTCACTTGTGTATGGTGCTTTTTGTTTTTAAATTTCGCACCATGAATGGGGGCGAGAATGCACTGGTCCGGGGCGGGGTTCGGCGCATCCTTTGAGCAGGAAAGGGAATCGGCCCTTCTAATTTGCGGTTTACTTCTGGTGAGAGGAGGCGGAATCCCAGCATCTGCTATAGCACGTTGCCGCATCTCGCCTCTGCCCGCTCCTTTATCAAAGCACTTGCGGTGCTTAACCAGCCGGTTTCTTTCAGGTCACAGCTGCTCATCCATTCCTCCGCCTGGCTTCCCGTTGCCTCCGGGCCAGGGAACAGCCTCAATCGGTGTGCTCCAGATGCTGGCTGCCTTCCTCCCCTCAATTCTGTGGATTGGGTAGGTCCTTTTATTTCTTTTGTTTTTTGTTCTTTATATTCTTGTGTGGGTACTATCTTTTAATTGGATTGTCTTCTTCTGTCAGAGATTGTGGGTAAGGATATTAGGTTCTGGTCCACCCCTAGGGTCTCGGAGTAGTCACTTATATACTTCAGTCTCGGGCCCTCGGGGGTATTTCCCTATGGCCGGTGTGCCTGCAAAGGCCTGCGGAATAATACAGCCCTATCTGTTCAGAATGCACCGCTGTGGTGGTACTCTTCAGATTAAGGAGGTAGCTTCCACCCCCGGATGTATTTCTCACCATGGAAGTCTCTGGGTCTGATCCCTCGGAGCTTATTGCTCCTCCGTCAGCTCCACCTCATTCTGATAACCCAGGATTTCATATCCAGCTTGATTTGGCGAGAGATTGGCCACATAGAGAGTCACCTTTCCATCCTAAGGCATACTTAGAGCATTGAAGAGGAGCATATTTATGCTGCCATAGAATCTCAGGAACTCTCATCCAACAAGGAAGAGAGTCATTCGGATTCAGGGTCTTCTGAGCAAGGGTCTTCTCTGTTTAAGGAGCAGATGGATAGTCTGATATATTCTATTTTATAGATTTGGATATCCCAGTTCCTAAGAGGAAAAAGAGAGATCTGTACAGACCAGAGAAGCAGAGGCAACGGTTTCCCGAGCAGTCTCATTTTCTAGACTTATCCAAAATGGAATGGGAAAAGCCGGGCAAGCTCCCCACCATTCCCAGAGTCCTAGATACTAAATACCCCTTTTACCCATAGACCCATAGACCTGATTAAGTTATTTCTACTTCTGATGAGGGACCCGGTGGATAAGCACTGGATCAGGTGTCCAAATTATATATATATATATATATATATATATATATATATATTTGCTTAAGTGGCTCTGAGACATCCAATATGGCCTAAATTATAGTTGATAGATGTGACTTCCCTTTCTGGGGGGTTGTCTGTGTGGGGGCGGCTTGGATGATATTGTGAGGAAGGCCACAGGGGGCAAGTCTTTCAGATTCCCACAAAGAGAGTTCTAACACTTTTTTTTTTCGCAGGTTTTTCAATATTGGGCGTTTTCACAGTGGTAGAAGTTCTTTCTTCTCAGGCCCAGAACAGGGCCAAATCATTCTTGTGAAATAAGGCTAAACCCCCTTCTAAGCCCCATCAGGCATGAAGGAACACCCTCACCCTTTCGGATGGGGAGACGGCTTCTACATTTTGCCCCCATTTGGAAGCAATATGTAATAGATGCTTGGATACACAATGTAATTTCGTCAACTTACAAGATCGAATTGGGGGCCAGACCTCCCCAGAGATTCTTTTTGTCAAGGGTATCCCGGACTCCGTGTAAGGCAGAAGCGCTGAGAGCCGCTGTAGCTCACCTGTTGCAACTGGGAGTATTCCGCACCGTTCCCTTCTCAGACAGAGGACACAGATTCTACTCCAATTTATTTGTAATCTCCAAAAAGGACAGTTCTGTGCGCCCAATATTAGACCTTATGGGCCTCAACAGTTTTGTCCAAATTCTGAGATTTCGCATGGAATCTCTAAGATCCAAATTGGCGACACTCTTTGGCGAGATTTTACATATCCCTAATTTTCCCGGGCCAAAAGATATCTGCGCTTTGCAGTAGATTGCCGTTTATGGCTCAACCATTTGGACTGTCTTTGGCTCCAAGGGTGTTTCAGGTCTCATGGCCCTCCTAAGAATCCAGGAGAAATATTCCCTTACTTAGACGATCTGGACCCCATCCTTTCAGAAGGTCTTGAAAGATAGGGACTGTCTTATCGACTCATTTATCTCTTTTCTAGGAATGACATTAGATATGGCTCGGGCCAGAATCTTTCTTCTGGAACAAAAGACTCTTACTTCAGGCCAGGGTACAGGTACTCTTGTCCTACCTTTATCCTATGATTCGTCAGGGATGCCTCTGTTGAGCCTGATGGTGTCTTGCTTCGATGTGGTGCCCTTTGCCACACAAGACCCCTGCATTTGAATTTGCTCTCGACCTAGGATCGAACCACGGAAACTCTGGATCCACCCCTCTTACATGACACACTCAGCAAGGCAATCCCTAGCCTGTTGGCTGAATCCCGAGCATCTTCAGGTGGGAAAATCCTTTCTTCCGATACAGTGGAAGACTGTTACCATGGATGCCAGCCTAACAGGTTGGGGGTGTGTCATGGGGTCACAAATGATCCAGGGACAGGGGGGACCGAGGGAGCACAAACTTTCCATAAATATCCTGGAACTGAGGGCGATTCTATGGTCTCTCACACACTGGACCTCCGACCTGAGGGGTCATCCTGTCAGGGTTCAAGCTGACAACCTGACTATGGTGGTATATGTCAGCCATCTGGGGGGCACCAGAAGCAGGAAAGCTCTCAAGGAGGTGAGCCGGATCTTACTCTGGGCCGAGAAGCATGTTTCGTGTATCTTGGCAATCCACGTACCCAGAAAGGAAAATGTGAAGATCATCTAAGCAGAGCAGCCTTGGATTAGGGAGAATGGTCCCTCAGTCAGGGGATCTTTCGAGCCTTATGCATGCTTTGGGGGGCTTCCAGATGTGGACCTCTTTGCGTCCTGCCACAATCGGGAGGTTCCGAGGTTTGTCTCCCAATCCAAGGACTCTCTAGCTATAGCAATGGATGCCCTGACCTTTCCTTGATCAGCATTCAGGCTTCTTTATGCGTTCCCTCCGTTTCCACTCCTTGGTCGAGTACTAAAGAAGCCCACGAGGGAATCCTAACCATTTTGGTGGCACCCCATTGGCCAAGGAGAGCTGGTTTTCAGACATAGTAAGGATGTCGAAAGGCGACCATTGGTGGCTGCCCGACGATCCAGATCTCCTCGCACAGGGGCCTCTATGGCACCCCAATTTACTAGTTCTGGCTTTGATGGCCTAGCTATTGAAACCTCCATCCACCTCTTCCGATAAGGGTTTTCAATTGAGCACTCTAAAGGGACAGATATCTGCTTTATCCATCTTTTTTCAGAAACCCATTGCAGAAAATAAACTTATAAAGACATTTTTGCAGGGGGTCACACATGTGTCTGATTCGGTGACGCCCTGGAGTGGAAGAAGAGAGAAAACAATTCTACAGGTGAGAATCACAGAATTGTATTTTTCCCCCCATGGCAAAATAAAGGATTGTGCTCTTCACTGCTGGACATGTGCCAGTGGAGACCTTTGGATTCCTTAAATGTTCAGGAAATAATCTTCGCCCAGAACTTTGACTTGATATGCAATGATCCAGCTCCACCTGTAATTTTGTTTCTCCCACCAGTGGTATATGCTTTTGAACGTTAATTATCTTATGGGCACACATGCTAAAGACAGAGTAGAGTAGCATTTTCAAAGAGGTGGTAGGATTGATTTTACCGGCCAATTACATTTGTTTTTACTCCTCTGTTAGGTTTTAACTTTTTTATATGTCCTTTTGACATATAAATGAAAAGTTCAATGAAAAGCCAAGAACCGTATAGAATTTCTCGCTGCATGCAGAAAAGGAAATACCTGCAGGGCAATCTGTAGAGCCAGTTGGGTTCCATTACAAAGTCTGCAGGAGAAGTAGAGGTGTATGTGTGTGGAATATTTTTGGTGGGGAAAATGCCAATTTCTAGCTCCAGCAAATAGCTACTCAAATAATGTATATCCAGGACAAGGTTAGTGGGGGTGGCGGCGGCGTTGTTTGCTCCTGTGTGTATCGTTAGCCTGGTAATTGCCCCAACTATATGCTAATCACATATAAGCAATTGCCCTGTTTCCCTTTATAGATTTTGATCTTGGGCATTTACAGGCACAAAAAGTTCTTGCCTAAACCCCACCCATCATAGGGGGCATTTGGGACTGCAGGTGTTTCCTGGTCCCTGAGAAAAAGGTTAGTATGTCCTAAATTCAGGGTTTATGGGCATAGGAAGTAGCTTATTTAGGGTTGGTGGACACATATTCTACTCGGAACAGAGTTGCCAGGGTAGGTTGAGTTCTGTTTTAAATAAAGTGTACAGGCAGACCACAAAAGAGCTTCTGCTGCTTCAGACACATGGCAAGATAGTGCCTGACACATCTGCACCTCAGTGACGTGCTTAACCACCATGCATACCATGCAAATGTATGGGTCCCCCATCTGCCAGGGGGCCCCAGAGGCAGGGTCAGATCAGTGGCAACTTTTTGTTTTTAAAGAAATAAATACATAACAGCCTGCAGTGTTATGTGACATCACAGTAGCTAGCAAGCTGAATGGTGTAGAGAGCAGGCCACTGGTTGCATCCGGTATCACCTCTAGTTTGGCGTCGTTTTGCATCTAGCTAACGGTATAGCGGGGCCGTGACCTGCTCTTGCGTTATTGGAAAGAGATTAGGTGAGTGGGTGCGGCGATCTAATGGTGTTTTACATAGTGCGGCATCCTAGTTTGAAATGCCATAGGGATTAGAAATTGGATGTCCATATGGGCAGTTGACTATGCCATGGACAGACAATGCCAGGATAACTCCCTGGGTTAGCTTGTGCTCCCACTGCGCAAGCTGCTGCTACATCACCGACAAGGTGCATTAGTATTGTATTTTGCTATACAACATGTGTTTTCTATTTGCATGGGGCCCCAGAAATAAGCCCGCCCCTGCTGTGATGCTGCAAGGGGGTGGTGTATACATACAGATTGCCCACATTAAAAATCATCCTACCTGCACCTATTACGTTTTTTTTTTTTTTACTTTTTAACATCCAAAATGGCAGCCCGTGGAGTCTCAGGCTACCTGCAGACAAAACGTGCCTTCTGACTATTCCGCTTTGCATTCAGAGATTGCTGTCCTTTTCCTGACCACAGCTCTGCTCTGTCTGTGCAAAGCACAGCTATAACCCCGCGCCTCTGCACTTTTGCCCCTCCCCTTTCCTCAATATGCCATACTTCTGAGGCAAGATGGAGGCGTCCGTATCGTAGAGTTCTAAACAGAGTTGAAGCACAGTGGGGGAAATAATAATAATAAGTAAGCGACTAAAATTTTAAAATCGCCAATCTGCTTACCTCCACCACGGTCCAACGGTGCACGCGTGGGCTTCCTTCCAGTCAGAGCCACTTGCTGTGACCATGTCATTTGGCAAGCAGCTTTTATTGGGTTGAATGGGTAGAGCTCGCCCAACTCTGAGGATGTGAGAGCAGTTTGCCAAATCACGTCATTTGAACAAGCGGCTCTGATTGGATGGGACCCCGCGCATGCACCATTGGACCGGGGAAAGATATGTCGGCACAGAGTTTCACACAGTGGGGCATCCCGGTTTCAGTTTTGTTCTGCTTTAATCTGCCGCTAGATCATGAAACTTGTTAATGCCATTTAATATTTTTCTTGTCTCATTCCGTTTTCTTGTACCCCTCCCTTTGCTTTGGTTTACTTGTGCTCATGTTTCTTTGATAACTGCATCCCCAGATTCCCAGCCCAGATGGGCTCCCTCTATTCATGGTAATGAAAAGTAATTGCTGCGCCATGTAAATGCCATGTAGATGAGCCATCAGTGTAATGCTGTGATCTCTCACAGGTGCAAAGTGAAGAGCTGCTGGCTGAGGCAGATTCGCAGTGTGGGGACCCGGCATCCTCCAACCTGCTGTTCCGGGCTCTCTATACCCAGCTGTGTGAGGGCGGAGATCTGTTCCCAGTGCTGGTGCAAGATGATGGATGACCAACTCCGCCACAATCAAAGGCTTTCAATATGTCATAAATATAATCGGGTGCTATGTAAATAAAAATGTTTTATATAATCTTAATGAATGGATTTGTCTATTTTAATACATTGTACCAAATGGGTCATTTATTGTTTTTTAGCAATTCATTTTAATACAAAATTGTAGTGAAGTATAGCTGGTCTAGCCTTTGTTTCTTTGAAAAAGTTATATTGGGGCGAAACATGTCAGAACCTGACCTCTTCACTTATCATACATTCTCTAATAGGAACTGGGTTGAATCTTTAATATAAGCAGTCAACAGTGTATACCCAAACCTAAATCTTATCAGGAAAAACGTAAAGATCTGAATTTGTACAATCCAGAGGAAAGAAGGGAAAGAGGAGACGTGATCAAGACCTTTAAAATATGATGAACTGGACCGTCACCCTGAATGAGAGTCTATCTTATATGTTTCCCCTCACCCTGTACATACAGATTGCCCACATTAAAAATCATTCTACCTGCACCTAGTGCAAGATGGTGGCCCATGGAGTCTCAGGCTGCCTGCAGACAGGAAGTGTCTTCTGATTATGTCGCTCTGCATTCTGGGATTGTTGTCTTTTTCCTGAGCAAAGGGGTGATATGGATGCAGGATTCTCCGGAAGTCCACTACCCTCTTTTTGATGGGTTTATTACAAGATTGTGTCTAGTGCACCAACTGACTCGCTCCTCCACTACTCCTCGGTAGATTTCCTCATAGCCGTTCCTGACTAGACCTATAACGGTTGTGTCATCGGCAAACTTTACAATGTTCACAGAGTTGGCCAAGGAGGTGCAGTCGTTGGTGTAGATGGAGAACAGGAGAAGTGACAGAACGAAGCCTTGAGGGGCACCGGTATTAGTGTGCCTGACACTGGGCTGCTCCATTTGGCTTCTCTTATCCAGCGAGGGCTCCATCTCCGCTAGCCTGTAGCTGGGGGCGTGCCTGCACCTGCCATTCACAAATGCCCAGCCCAGGCACGTACCTGGCTAAAGGTATATGTAGCGCAGCCTGGGCATGCACCATTGGGTCAGCAGATAGTTATGTTTTACTGGGGAAATGGGGGCTTCACACAGCGGGACATCCCAAACCAGAATTCCCCAGGGAGAAGAGATAAGCCGGCCCTGGAGTCTTATAGACTGAAAAGGGCTTCTTTTGCTCCCATTTAATATTTTCTGTATTTCTGAAGCAGCCTTGCTGCTTGCACCTATGCGGTTTATATTGATATATATTTTAGCCGTCATTTTGGGTAAATGCAGTTGGGGACTAGAGATGAGCGAACTTCTTGAAAGTTCGATTCGGGCGATTCGCCGAATTTCCCCAAGAAATTCCGGTTCGCCCGAATCGAACTTTCACGAATCGCTCATCTGAAAAAAAAAATGCCGGCCCGCTGACAGCGCAGCCGGCCTGCCCGCTCCCACCATACCGGCATTTGTTTAAAAAGCAAACACTTACCTGCATGGTCGGAGCGTGGAGGCCGGCGCCGCTCTCAGGCGCCCTCTGATGACGCGCCCTCTGATGACACCTGAGAGCGACGCCGGCCTCCACACTCCGACCATGCAGGTAAGCGTTTGCTTTTTAAACAAATGCCAGCATGGCTTCCGCCGCCCGCTGACAGCGTAGCCGGCCTGCCCGCTCCCACCATGCCGGCATTTTTTTTTTTTTTTTATTTCAGGGAGAATTCGATCGGCACGAACCAAAAAAAATTCGGGTTCGTGCCGAATCAAATTTTCCCTGAAATTCGGAGCGAATTCCGGTTCATCCGAACCGGTTCGCTCATCCCTATTGGGGACCTTAAAGGAACGTAAATGCTCTCTAATAGACCCTTTATCGTAACAACTGTCCTAAAAGGTTTGGCACAGAATTCTACATTAAGCCTTCAGTGTCAGGTCCACTTTTATTTCTAATCTTGGTGACTGCAAAGATCTGAAGCCATGGCTGCTCATCCTCCGCTCAGATCATTTGTTCCTTTGTAGCTTCGATCCTACTATTATCCTACTATCCAGAGAGATCACCCCTTGTTCTTGGCAGGCAGACAGTTGATTTAATGGTCGACTGCCCTGACATCTGTGGTAGTAAGTAGGTTAACAGATCAATATTCTAGAGGTCTGTAACAGGACGCCAACACGGGGGAGTGTTAATGAAGAGAGATGAAGGGGGTGTTGTGGTTTATTGCAGCTGAAAACGTTTCAGGCTATGGCTGTGCTCTGTGCTCTACCAGAACGCTAGCTGTGATACTTGTATTTGTGTGAGCCAACATCATCAGTGGTGCTTCAAGGGAACACCAAACTGTACTTAGTCGTACTTAAAGTGGACCAAAACCCACCGCGATCGACCAGGGAATCTATAAGATCGATTCTCTCCCCTGTGGCATCCAAAATCAGGATGCCCCGCTGTGTGAAACCCCCCAGGTCGACCCCATACACTTACCTTTCTTACTGGTCCAACTGCACATGCGTGAACCGTGGTCGCATCCCCACTATCCCTCTAGCAGGGCGTGGGCCCACGCCAGGTATTTGTGAATGCTCGGTGCCGGCAAGTTCCCTGTCAGAGAGAAGCGGAAGTTGCGGCAGTCAGCGCGCTCGGAGCTGCTGGCTTTAGACGAAGGCTTAGACGACTCGAAGTCAGCCGCTCCGAGAGCACTGATTGGACGAGCGGCCGCTCATGCGCCGTAGGACCGGGAAGAGGTGAGTTAATTACGGCGATCTGGGGGGGGTTTCACGCAGCGGGGCACCCCTAATCGATGTAGACTATGCACCGCCCCGCGTCATTGTCACAGGAACTATGGCACACCCCTCTCCATTCACTGCAACTGCCCCAATATGAACTCCTCATTGTGTAAATAATTATACAAATGCAGTGAGAGGAGGCTGACTAAGACTAAAGTGGGGTCATAGGCATAACTGCATGGGGAGCTTTTTAAAGTGGACCAACACCCAGGATTTTGACTATCCTGTGTCTTGGTCCACTTCGGTGGGGCACCCCCGATCGGGGTGCCCCGCTGTGTGAAACCCCCCCGATCACCCGGAAAACTCACCTCTCCCCGCTCCCACGTGGCCGCGCCGTCCAATCAGCACGGACGGAAAAGCGATTTGACAGCAACGGACAAGCGGCTCCTCCGCCGCCGCCTCCTGCGCGTCACTCTTGACGCGCGCGCGCGCGCCGGCCATTCACAGACGGCCGGCGCGGGCGCGCGCACGTCTAGAGGGGCGCGAGGGAGGCGGCGGCCGGCCACCGCCGAAGACAAGGTAAGGGGATTTGGGGCGTTTGGGGGGGTTTCACCCCGCGGGACATCCCGATCTCTGATGTCCCGCGGGGAGGGAGGTGATGGGCCCGGGAATCTTATAGATTCACGGGACGATCACGGGAGGGTGATGGTCCACTTTAAAGAAATCGGTACATTTCCGTGCACCAGGCTAGGAGAAAGCAGCTGTGGGGCAGAAAAGGTGAGTATTCTTCTTCTTTGTCATATCAGACCCAGCAGTTACCATGAGCCAAATAGTGATCCTTTATTATTGGAAGTATAATTACCAGATTTCCATGTTTATTAGGTGCCCAGTTATTGAAACACAAATTAATTTGCTCCTATTGGCAAAAAAGGCATTGCCCACATTTAAAGTGGAAAAAACAACCCTACCTAAATACTGGCAAAAAATGCATTGCCTACAGTTAAAGTGGAAAAAACAACCCTACTCAAATATTGGCAAAAAAAAGGCATTGCCCATATTTAAAGTGGAAAAAACAACCCTACCTAAATACTGGCAAAAAATGCATTGCCTACAGTTAAAGTGGAAAAAACAACCCTACTCAAATATTGGCAAAAAAAGGCATTGCCCACAGTTAAACTGGAAAAAACAACCCTACTCAAATATTGGCAAAAAAAGGCATTGCCCATATTTAAAGTGGAAAAAACAACCCTACCTAAATACTGGCAAAAAATGCATTGCCTACAGTTAAAGTGGAAAAAACAACCCTACTCAAATATTGGCAAAAAAAAAGGCATTGCCCATATTTAAAGTGGAAAAAACAACCCTACCTAAATACTGGCAAAAGTAAGAGTTTTTTCTTTGCGACACCCCGTCCTGCCTCAGCGCCAGGAAAAGGTGGCAGGGCAGTGGAGTTGTTTTTTTCCACTTTAACTGTGGGCAATGCCTTTTTTTTGCCAATATTTGAGTAGGGTTGTTTTTTCCACTTTAACTGTGGGCAATGCCTTTTTTTTTGCCAATATTTGAGTAGGGTTGTTTTTTCCACTTTAACTGTGAACTGTGGGCAATGCCTTTTTTTGCCAATATTTGAGTAGGGTTGTTTTTTGCACTTTAACTGTGGGCAATGCCTTTTTTTTTGCCAATATTTGAGTAGGGTTGTTTTTTGCACTTTAACTGTGGGCAATGCATTTTTTACCATGCTCCAGTGCCATTCTCCTGGTGGAATGGTGCTGGACCGTGGTGAAGGTAAGGGTTTTTTTCTTTGTAACTCCCATCCTGCCTCAGTGCCAGGAAAGGGTGACAGGGCATGGGGGTCACTTTTGGGGGGAATTCCACTTTTACTCTAGCTCAGCATTTCCAGACCCTTTTTTCCTGAAGGGTTACTTCCCAATTTCTAATTATCTCTAGTACCACACAATGCTCATATTTTAAAGATGTGTTATTGGCACCTCCATTATGGGTAGCAATAGAACTGACAGAGTAATTTTTATTATTTAGCTGAAAGGCAAATCCATATTGAACTACAGATAAGTCAACTCACTTTCTATGCTGCCTGCTGACAGCCATACAGTTAAAGGAAGGTTATTTTTGCTGCGTGTTTATTTGCATGTTCTGCCTGGTAACAGTGCGGCATGGAGAAGGAGCAAAGGAAGGTACAAAGAATGTTTAACTTAATTAGACAACAAATCAACTAAAGCCAAATGGAATGCATGGGAAAAAAAGGGCTTTCTTACCTTAATCCAGCAACCAGAGTGGATCCCTGTGTCGTTTGTGTTCTTACTGCTACATTACAACAGATCATCATCTAAACTACAATTCTATCACTGTTGAACAGCCCCTGCTACATTATGAGGGGGCACAGCAAACCTAGGCCCTTATTTAACAAGGGATAGCGCCAAATAGCGAATGGTGAGCTAACGGTAATGACGGTCACCGCCACGAGTACGCCGGCTCCCCTCCGCAATCACACATTTATGAAGCCGATCCTGCTTAGCGACTGACAGAGCGCCAGATAGCGAATCATTCATCATTATTCCAGCCTCAGCCCACAGCGCCAGCGAGCGACCTTGAACAGCGACAGGTATGACCTCTCGCTACCTGGCGCTCTCCAATGCATTTCAATGGAGCAATCTTTAAATATTCTTAATTAATTGCTATTAATTTTTTTTTAATGTCAAAAATTCTGTGACCACTTCTGCAATGTTAGTTTTTTTTTTTAAGGTTAAAAAAAAAAAAAAAAAAATTGTGTTTTGAAAAACTTTTTTTTTTTTTTCCTAAAAATATGGTTGTTTGGGGGTTAAAAAACTACTTTTAACCCATCGCCGCCAGCGCTCTGGGGTTTAAACAAGCATTTCACTGCGCAAGAATTTTTGGAGCGTGATTTGTTAATGAATATGCTGGGAGCCTATCAACAACAGAACAACGGCCAAGCACAGCGACTACTAGCGGGCGCTCTGAAAATGCCGCTACTGTCGCTCATCTGTCGCTACCTGGCGCTATTAATGAATCGGCCTCTTATTCTCAGTTAATGAAGAGGGGGTCACAAAGTGGAAACAGGTATAAGTCAACATTCTTATTCATGCTATCTATAACCAGCTTAAAGAGTACCAATAGTCCAAAATGGTTTCCTGTACCCTGCAGCCTCTCGGCGGTGTACCCCTAAAAAAGGCATTGCCCACAATTAAAGTGGAAAAAAACAACCCTACCCAAATATTGACAAAAAAGGCAATGCTGAAAGTTAAAGTGGAAAAAAACGACCCCACCGTCCTGCCACACTTTCCTGGTGCTAAGGCAGGATGGGGCGTTACAAAAAAATAGCTCTTACTTTTAACATGCTCCAGTGTCGCTCTCCTGGTTTCTGTGCGGCCACCGCATCTGAGCGCTCACAGAGCCTGGGGATGCCGCTTTGTGTCTCTCTGTGCCTTCCTGTTCCGCCGCACAGAAAGATAGAAAGATTTGGATTCTCAGTTCTTGGTAGGATTCTGACACTCATTTCCTTACTGGCCCTACACATTTTAGACCCCGCAGATCCTCACCACACCGTGGAGGACAAAAAGCCACTTTACAATGTAGGCAGCTGAGTAGGTAATGGTGTAGAGCTAAGCACCAGACTGAATACATCACACATCCATCTGCCATTCTAATCACTTCTTGCTACAGCACCCATTGGAAATCACTGTTCTAGCCAATAAACAAACAGGTTATTTTATCCCATTAAGTCTTACTGTGCTGCAGTCACCTGAGTATCCACAAAGAATGAATTTCGGTTCTGATTTTGGGTTAGTTTCAGGTACGAAACAGGTACAGCCTGTGGGTTGATCGTCCAGAGGCTAAATAAACAAGCTCCTCCCAGTGTACTAATACCATTTCCCACTCCATCATGCTCAAGGTTGCCTTCAGAGGCTATTGGAATCATGGAAATGTTTACTTTAGTTCTTTCTATACATTTATTTTGCATTGGCTTTTTTTGTAGAAGATGTTTCCTGGTAAACGAGGGCTTTAACCCCAACAGCTTTCAGGATCTTTCGGGGACCTGAATGCAGCTGGCTCACCAAGGCTGATGGAGAGGGGACACCATGTTGGTTAGACCTTATATACAACCTCCATGGACTATTCCGATGATAGCCACATGTGACATCTTTGTGAGTTGCTGGGGTGTTTGATTATGGGCAATCAGGCATGGCTTTGCCCCATCAGGGTATCTTCTTGGTTGGGCCTTATACAATTCATGCCTGTACCACACTGATGGTAACCTTACATCACCATATCATTGTGGATTGGTCATGGAAAGTCTGGCATGTCTGACACATCAGTGTATCGTCGTGAATAGACCTTATACACAACCTATCTGTACTTCTCTGATGGCAGCCCTATGCCACCTTGTCTGTATAAGTAGGTTCAGCCATGGGCAGTCAGGCAATGCTTTGCCCCATCAGGATAGCTTGGCCTTATATAACTTATCCCTGCCCCCTCCTATGATAGCATCACTGCATCCTTGTAGGTCAGTCATAGACTTGTCAGTCATGGACTGTCCGATATAGTTTTTTTTCCATCAGGTCATCTTGGTTGGGTCCTACACAGCTCATCCCCGTGCTACTCTTATGGTACTCCTACATCAACGCATCATTGTGAATTAGTAGGACATTCAATCCCAGGGATAGCTTCGCCCCATCAGGGCATCTTGCTGCATAGGCCTTACATAAATCTTATAGTAGCCCTACATTCAGTCAAGGTCAGTCAGAGAGGCTTTTCCTCATCAGGGCATCTTAGTAAATGGGCCTTATACAAGCACCCTGTACTTTTCTGATGATAATACTAAAATACTAAAATAGTAGTTCTATCTTTATTCTATCTTTACTTGTCTCCACAGATTGTATCCTCTGTACCGGTTAGAATCAATATGTCAGATACTTGTTACATTTGCTATTGCTAGGTACAATTTTGTGATTTTATGTACTTGCTTACAGTAAACAATTCTGTTAAACTAAATAGCAATCATTTCTAAGCACATAATGCATGTAATAAACTCTTGAAGAGTAGTCACGTTTTTCTTTGTTAAGAAAAGTGGTAACGCATTCCACTCTAGGATAATAGTGTTTCATCAGAGAGCGGCATTAATAATATTCAGCCTTATAAACCAATGAAGCATGCTTCATTGAAAGAAGTCCTAGTCATTTTACTCTTGGATCAATTGTTTCTTAGATACGTACTTGGAGACTAGACATGGATTTCAATTCCCCAACAGGGTGGCTGATTATATTTTCCCAGTGGGCAGGCTGCAAACGCATGCAAAAGTGGGTTCTGCCTGAAGTGCAAACTTAACTATAATGAATAGCAACAACGCCGGAAACTTATCAAAACTGCTCTTACGAATCAGAAACCTAAGTGTCTTCAGAGCAATCAACCACCTGCCTCCTTATGGTTCCTTGTGGAATCCAATTTCTGGCTTTAGCTTTATCTTGGTTTTCTCTTGATAGCTGCAGAGGCTTACTGAATAGTGTAGCTTGGGATTAACCTTGCATTGAGGAAAGCTTCCTACCTGACTTCTATGAATGGCTAATGAGGGTTCCTGTAGCTTGGCTGGATGGGGGTTATTTTTCTACATGATGACCTGCTGGAAATGAGGGCATGAAGCCAGTCCCAAGCAAGAAAAAGCAAACCAAGTATACAGGGCAGGTGTGTTTGGAGAGGTAATCTTGATAGCATTGATGTCACCACCTCTGATGAAGTGGCAGAAGTCAGTTGCCACACAACGCGTCAGTGGTGTTGGCACGCTGGGCATGTTGGTGGAGTAGGACCTGACTATGTGATCATGTGGTAATGCAGATTGCTTTTGGATATTGCTTGTATTTAATCTTGATTTGCCGCCATTGTGGCAGGAGTCACACTGAATATGCCCTGGAGTTCCCCTCTTCTTTAGCACTTGCACTTTTTTGCACTCAGCACTTTAGTTTTCATAGGCTACTGCCTTGCCCTGATTTTTATCATTGCTGTATATAATCTTGTAGCATGCACTTTCTTCTACTCCCTTGTGCACTGTACACACATCACGGACACAGCTCTTAGGTGAAACTCCTGGGCATAAGTAGATATGTATATGTATTTTGTGTGTTATATTATAGATTTGATCTAGCGTCTAATCGTTTTCATATCATCATTGTATATTTGAGTAGTCCGTAATACTCCAGCCCCAGCAAACATGTTTTTTAATTGTTTTTAAGGTATGCTCTGGCTAGTATTAAATAAAGATTTTTTGATAGATATAATCACTAATAGTTTGGTAGTTCTGTTGAGCGGCTGAACGCGTGGGCCTTTGGGGCTGAGCTGGCAGTCCCTCCCTCTATAGATGTCACCACCTCTGTTAAAGGGAGGGATGAAGCTTCTCTGATTGTCCAACAGTTGCACCTTCATGCTAAGCTGGGTTTATGCACAAGACAACCGCGGTTGGGAGGCTTCTTTCATGTCTTTCACTGTGAAACGTTCTTTGAATAGTTTTTTATTAGCAAACATACATATTCATTGGATGAGTCAGTGTTGGGCATGATTAAAATTAATGCAGGCTGATCTAAGGATGACGACAGACTGTACCTGTGCCTTGTGCGTGGGTGGATGGGCCTAGGAGACTTTCCTCCCTGGAGCATGGCCGGATTATAAACAAGCCAATCTAGGGTCATGTAGGTTCCATGTGCCTCCTCACCAAATTACGATCTCCGCTTGGTGGTAATGGAAGATTTGGAGATACTGAACTTGTTTTTTCTGTTTTCAGAAATGTTTTTTTTATTGAAAGAAGGAACAGCAGTACAGATATACTATATATACCATATAACCATACAATAGCAATATGAATTCTATAAGGCTACTACAAGCCTTTCCAGAACTTATTCGAATAATTAGATAATATACAGTCACTTAAACAGGAAAAACCCACGGGGATTCCAGGGCTGCTTGATTCCTACCCTCCGGGGCATTCAGAATGTGAAACCCCCCAGGTCGCCTGATGTACTCACCTTCTCCATTTTTCCTTTTTTTTCAGGAAACCATAACGGCTCCAAATCTCGGGCATGTTCAGTGAGACTGTCAGAGGTTCCCTCACCTCCACCCACTGCACATGCTCAGTCTATCCTGGCTCTAAATGCCAACATATCATTGTTCCTCCTCTTTGTATAATGATGGTGTCAATCACTGATTGTAGCTTTTTCCTATGGTAAAGCATGTATTAAGAACCTGTGCTGTTACCTGGGGCGAACTTAAGTCTGGACCCCACTCCCCCCCAGAAGGGCAGTGAAGTGTTTGAACTAGGGATGGGCCAACCCCCCAAAGTTCGGGTTTGGCAAGTTCCGCTGAACTTTAAAGTAGACCAAAACCCACGAAACTTGTGAAATACATTTGGCCAAATCCATTGCCGATATTCCCTTCTTAGCGTGTATGTGCATCAGCCAGAGGGAAGCCAGAGATGGCAGCAGAGCCCGCACATGCGGCATGGGAACCTTACTGAAGTGAGTATATTATATTATCTTGAGCATTTCACATAAGGAGAATCAGTGGACCCTGGAGTCTTTACACTCCCTAGGGACCAGGACCCCTTCCTCACACAGGGATTTTGGCCTATAGGAACCTAAAATGCACCAAACTTGCACCCCTCCTGTCTTTTGTGATCCCGACATTGAATAGATACTTACCTTTGATGCCAGGTTTTGGTCCACGTTAAAGTGTGCCCTAGAGTGCCCTTCAAAAAGAATAAACATGAAGTCAGACTTACCTTTGGGCGACCCTCGCATCCTTCTTTCCCTTGCAGCGCCTGTTTTCTACAAATTCCACACCCGGAAGTCCCGCCCTCCATCTCTTAGACATTCCGTTGACTGGCATCTCTTCAGCTTAGACATGCATTCCTCTTCTTGTGCTGGCCTCTGCGATCGCAGGATTTCAGTCTCTTCTTTGTGATGTCATCTGGGTGGGCTTGGCCTCCTCTGTGCTGGCGTCCTCTTTCGTGATCCTTTGGTACAGGGAAGTGCCACTGGCTCCCAATGTAAGCGGCACTTCCTATACCTGCTGCACATGTGCTTACATTTATTACTGGGTCCATGTATTTTTTTAGCAAAAAAATGTAAAAACGTCCAGGTTTTTGTCCACTTTAAGAATAGGTGTTGTAGATTCCTGTGACTTGGTGAAAATGCACTGTAAGTAACTGGGGATCAGTGCAACGTGGAGGCTGATTTATTACTAGCGCCAGGTATCGGCAGATGAGCGTCTGTATAGCGGCGCTTAGAGCGACCGCTAGTAGACGCTCCTGTGCATGTATTGACCGCTGTAACAGAGCGCTTCAGTCGCTGTAGTAACCTGGCCGGCATTGATAAATGAGATGTATGTTGGGCGCTCTAACACCAGTACAGTGCTACAGGGAGCGAAAGGTAGCGCCAGCTCATTGTGACGACTCTCAGAGACTCACACCATATTCAACAAAAAAACAGACACACACAGCGTCGGCGCTCTGGATCTGGTCGCTATATCATAGAGCGGCAGACGCTGTGTGATTAAAGTCTGTTTTTGAACACATATCCACCAGTAACAAAGCGAAAACACATGGAATGACATTGTTGTAACATTGTGACATTAATATTTTAATGCCAGATCTGTAATGACAATGCTGCATAAAAATATAAAAAATCAAAAAAGTTTTCAAAAATGACTCTTTCTAGACCAGAAGAGGTGACACAATTATTTGAGAGAAAAGAAAATTAAAAACAAAAAGCCTGTTTAAACAGAAGAAAAGTATGGGAGAGCGACAGGTAGTGAAAGGTAATACCTGGCACTCTGGAAGCTAGAGCGCCGGCGCTATAAGCTGAGCCGCCTGTAATAATACATCGGGCGCTACATGGCGCTGTTAGAGTCGCTCACCAGATTCGCTTTCATAAATGTGGTTTTGCCTACAGCACCCGGCGTTCACCAGACGCTTCCTGCCGCTACGAGGCGCTACCTGCCGCTATCCCTTGATGAATAACCCCCACAGTCTCACCAGGCACCCTGGTTATAAAGGACATTTGTCCACTGGCAAGGCACGTGGCAGTTATATTTACAGACAATAATATGCTGACGCTGATGAACACATCACTGCTATAAAAAGCTGTACAAAGAAATGAAACATAAATACTATTTCTATGCTAACAGAACCATCACTATGCTAATAGCATCATTAACATGTTAATATTAACCATGATTTAGCCTGACTGTGGGAAATAGGAGCAGCCAATCATTGGTATTTAATTTTTCCACATTTCACAGTGTCACATTCGATTGGTCGCTTTATTGAAACCTGTGAAATGGTTTCATCCTGTACCTCTGTCACCCGCGTCTTCCTCCCTCCTTGCTAATGACCACATTAGCATTTTGGCTTTGACATGAAGCGTGTCAGGTGTTAATGGGATGCCATCACATTCATCACTCAGGATGGCGCTTTTGACGTTCACGAGTGGAACCCCCTCACTCCCCGCTGCCGGCTCCTGAAACAGATTGAACAGATCCATTATTTCAGGGATGAGTCAGGCCGGCTACATGGAATTGCCTGCGTGTGGTGGGTGGTAGTCACTTACCAACTTTTCATGATGAATAGTTTTGTTCCTCCGCTGCAGCAACCTTGGAGGCAGAGAGAACGCGCTCGCCCGCTGCGGCGGTGGATTTCAGGATTAGCCCCTGCCAGGAGGAGGTGTTCAATGATTAAAATATTTGGAATTTATTTCTTTCTGTTTCATTACAGCCACAGTTATGCCGGTTGCTGTTTTCTATAAAAGACACAAATATAGCGAGGCACGGAGGTGTGTAAGCCAGCCATGAGCAAGAGCGCTCTCTGCATGAGACTTGGCTGTATTTTCATTGTATTTGAATGAGTTTTATATTTGCAGGGTTTGTTAGCTTTTACCCAACAGGTTGGGGGGGGGGGCTGTGTCCCCCACTTCCCATGTATCTT
This sequence comes from Gastrophryne carolinensis, assembly GCA_027917425.1. NCBI lineage: Eukaryota > Metazoa > Chordata > Amphibia > Anura > Microhylidae > Gastrophryne > Gastrophryne carolinensis. Next base: position 54,930,195 of record CM051240.1, read on the forward strand.
GATTTTCTTGCTTTTACAACATTGGTGACCAGTGTTATTCGCCAACAGTACATACGTGGTGGGCAAACTCTATCGGTTGCCAGATGCCTTGTGAACTGCAGAAGTGCAGAGGGAGTAAGTATCAATTTATGGCATTTTTAATAAAGCAAACAGGCATCCTAATTTAGGGGTGTCAGGAGGTGAGGGATGCAGAGGTTATTTTAAAGCAGACCTAAACTTTCCCTGGCAGCAACGTGTCAGGGACAATCCAAGTCCTTGCCACACCACTCAGAGATGCCCGCCAAGAACTATCAAAGGTCTATCTTGAGCCAAATGGTGAATGCGGCCAAGGCGTGCATCCCTGCACATTGGAAGAGCCCAACACCCCCTAGTAATTCACTGTGGCTGAGCCAGGTGGCGGAGATAGAAGGGTACGAAGGTATAATCACAGCCCACAACAAATCCTGAGAGGCACACCGCCACCGGTGGTCGGATTGGGTGGAATTTACAGCCTCTCACGACTACACGGCACTGGTAGAATCGAATCCATAACCGGGTTGGTCTACACTTCTCTTTTCTCTCTCTTCTAAACCTATTCTTTTTATGTTTACCTATCCATTTTCACTTTAGTTCTTCTGCTTAGTAGCAGTCACATTGTTATCTAATTTACCAAACAGAGGACAAGTTGTAAACATCATGGTTGGGAAGGGGAGTGGGGGGGTCGGCCACTGGACATCCGCACAGTAGATATAGGCAGCAAGAGCCAGCCCTAGGGGCAGTGCTCTTGTTGATCAACACTTGCGGATGATCGACGGGGGGAGGGGGGGTGCGGTGCCTGGGGGGACGGGCTCCCACACAACAAAAGAAGTAGACTTGCCCCGATGGTTTCAGCTACAAGGTCAAATGTATGACTGCACTTTTTTGGATTGATAGCGCATTGTACTTGCTGTATGTTTAAATGCGTTTTTCTTTCAATGACGAATGTCTGTAATTTTCTTGAAAATGGAATAAATAAAGAATATATAACAAAAAAAGTCCTTGCCACACAAGTCCTCACACTCCCACCGCTGGTAACCACAGCAATGAAGATACACTTACCTACAGTTTTTTTTTTTCCTCTTTTCTGTCTCTAGCTCGTCTTTATCCATCGTTTTACCCTACCCTATGCCTATAGCTCTATAGCTCTTTCCCTTTTGCCTCCCTATTTAGCCTCTATCCAACGTTGTCTCTTCAATAATTTTTTCATATACCTTCTGCATCCTCCATTTTCTTTGCCCCTCGCTTTTCATTCTCTACCACAAAACTTTTGTGCCTCACCTAGAAAACGTAACCAAGTGCAAGAGATTTACATGTTTTTTTGCACGTTATAGCTTGTTCTATTTCCTTCTGTTTCTGTCTCCTTCTGCCTTTCCTGTCTGCTCTTATGTCAAACACTAGGGGGTGGGAACAGTATCCCCAGCCCCAGGGCTGGCTCTAGGTCTGTGGGGGCCCTTGGGCAGGAGAGTCTAAGAGGGCCCCAAAGTAGTGTGTCACGTGATGTAACCTTTCAGCTCCGCTGCCACAAATGGGTCATCTCCTTCTGCTGATCGCCCTCCAGTCATTAATGCCTTCTCTGTAGCCACCAATTGTCCTCCAGTCCTTATTGCCTTCCCTGTAGCCACCAATAGTCCTCTAGTCCTTATTGCCGTCCCCTGTAGCCACCAATCATCCTCTAGTCCTTATTGTCTTCCCTGTAGCCACCAATCATCCTCTAGTCCTTATTGTCTTCCCTGTAGCCACCAATAATCCTCCAGTCCTTATTGCCTTCCCTATAGTCACCAATCATCCTCCAGTCCTTATTGCCCTCCCTATAGTCACCAATCATCCTCCAGTCCTTATTGCCTTCCCTGTAGCCACCAATAATCCTCCAGTCCTTATTGTCTTCCCTATAGCCACCAATCATCCTCTAGTCCTTATTGCCTTCCCTGTAGCCACCAATCATCCTCTAGTCCTTATTGTCTTCCCTGTAGCCACCAATCATCCTCCAGTCCTTATTGCCTTCCCTGTAGCCAGCAATCATCCTCTAGTCCTTGTTGCATTCTCTACTGCCACCAATCATCCTCCAGTCCTTACTGCTTGCTCCACTGCCACTAAAGACTCCATCATTGCTATCGGTTGCCACATGGTTCTCAACACCTTCAGAGCTTCCATCAATTGCTCCCCATTCCATGCCACCTTCTCCAATGTTGCTGATCATCCCCTGTTGCTGAGGCCAGCCATGAGCAGGTCTGCACACAGCACGTGGCATTCGGTGGTTTGGTCCACTGTAAAATAATACCATGGCCAAGTGTGAGCCTGAGTGGGCCCCTAAAGATGCCAGGGCCCCTGGTAATTGCCCAGGTTTGCCCTGTGCTGGCGCCGACCCTGCCCCCCTCCCCTTGGATGTGTCTACATCATAATGCTTACTACCCACCTCTGTTTGATTATTATTGTACGAAGTAATATTATTCTTTCAATATCCATGTAATCACTAATAAAATCACAATTCCAATTAACTTCTATTTAAAAAGACACCAAACTCTAGCTGTATATTTTCTGGATATTTTTGGGGTAATATTGGCTATGTAGTGATGACCTTCATATTTCTGGAACTACATCACTTCCTATATCTACTGCTGGTGTCAGGATTTCAGGGGATTCCCTTTCAGGAGGTGATGATATGCAGCTCGGAACACACTTCAGGAATCTTAGCTTGGGAAATCTGTTCAGGGACTTTGGTTCCAACGAGGTGTAAATATGAAACTTATTACCATGCAACCTAGCCTACTGTTGTCAGGGGAGGGACGCCTATTGTTAGCCCAAACACCTTGTCTCATGTGTACAGTAAATATGTGGTTATAGGGTGTAGCTAAGCCATAAACCCATCTAAATAGGATTAAATTAATGAACATTAATGAACACTTCCTACTTTAGTATTCTCTCTCTCTCTCTGCACCATGTAATCTCTCTTTTGTGTTGTACCATGTTGCGAATAGTAGAAAAGTGACAAAATAAGGCGAAACTTTTGTAGCATTTTTTAAGGTGAGCGTTCGAGAATAACTAGTTTTCTTCATCAAATTCAAAGGCTGATTTAAGACTAGCGCTACGCATTGCCATTTGAGCGTCTATCTAGCGGAGATTAGAGCGTCCACTTGTGTCTGGTGCTATAACCTAGCGTAGCGGGCGGACAAGTGACTCTGTAGTATCCCGTCCAGCATTGATAAATGTGATGTCTGGAGTGTGTTGTAGAAGCGCTCTCCCTGAATCAATGCATATGTTGCTCTCTCCAACCAGGTCCCTCCCTACATCTCATCTCTAATCCAACAGTATCAACCTAGACGCAGCCTCCGCTCTTCTGCCGACCTTCTCCTGTCCTCCACCCTGGTCACCTCCTCTCACGCCCGCCTTCAGGACTTCTCACGTGCAACTTCAATCTTCTGGAATGCCCTCCCGCACCCAATCCGCCACTCCACAACCCTCAAAACCTTCAAAGGCGCCCTTAAAACTCACTTATTCAGACAAGCATATAATCTGGCTTAACCAATCTTCTAAAGGGCATATGCCACAAAGCTCAATACTGACTGTGATCCTTCCCCCTCGTCTTCACCCCTCTTCCTTTAGACTGTAAGCTCGCAAGGGCAGGGCTCTCTCCCCTATTGTATCTTGTACTCAGAATATCCATTGTCAACTCTGTAAAACTGCATTTGAAATAGTATATGTATCGTTTGTTTCGACCCTGTCTGTAATTACTACTTTGTAAAGCGCTACGGAAGATGATGGCGCTATATAAATAAACAATAATAATAATAATAATAATGTAGCGCCCCAAGGGAAAGCCGCCCAAAACAACACCACATATAACAACAGGACAACGCTGCAGAGAATGATAAGTAGCGCCAGTTAAGTGCATCCGGCACTAGGCACTGAAGCCTAGATTTAAGAAAATCAAACACAAATCCAGCGCTGGAGCTCTAAAACTGGGCGCTCTAGTGTCAAGCGCCGTATGCTATATGAAAAAAAAAGTCTGTTTCTCAACACATATACACCAGCACCAGAGGGAAAACTTATGGAATGACATTGTTTTAACACTGTAACAATGACACTGCAATAGCAGACCTGCACATACAATTCTACATAAAAAAAATATAACAATATAAGTGGTTGCTGGGCAGGAGAGGTCACACAATAAAATTGAGAAAAATAATGAAAACACTATTTATACACAAGCAAAAAAACACAACTGAAATGTATTGGAGAGCGCTACTGAGTGACAGGTGCTACATGGCGCTGCTGAACATACAGCACCAGCGCTTTACACTGAGCCGCCACTAGAAATACATTCAACGCTACATGACGCTATTAGAGCTGCTCACCAGATTGACTTCCATATAAATGGTTTTCACACGCTGCGCCCGGCGTTCACCTGATGCTACGTGGTACTATGTGGCGTTAGCGTTTCTTAAATAACCCCCATAATATTGTATTTAACACTTGGTAATTTTCTCACATGGTCAGTTTCATCTTTTTTTAATCATAACCCAATCTCTCCCTCTTGTTTTCTCTCTTTATTCTATTTTTGTCTCTCTATCCCACCACTAAACTGTCTCCGTTATGACACTCTCTTTCCTGTTCACCTTCCTCTCTCAGTCTCCCTCTGTCCATTTTGTCTATACTCCTCTTTTCTCTGTGTGCCATACACATTTTCCATCCTATCTTTTTAGTATCTGTTTTCTTATCTCTCACTGTTAAATACCCAGTTGCACCCTTATATTCTCTATATATTGCATAGTCCTAATTGTCTTTCCTTTTTCTCTACTCGTATCTTTATCCCTCCAGATACTCTCTCATCTCATCATTTCGCTTTATCATATAATCTCTCCTCCTGTCCATTTTCCCCTTCTCTACAATTTTCCATATCTTTACTCTTTCTCTTGTGCTTTCCCCAAGACTTTCTTTGTTCTATTAGCTCTCTCTCTACCTTACACATCTCTCTTGTCCAGTATCCTAACCTCTAACGTGGGTCTCTAAAGGTGGGAGTGATGACTACATAAATATTAACAGCTTTACATAAACATTGCATGTTCTAAGTGCTTAAAGGAATGATTTGCATGGCTCCATCTACTCGCTGAGGATCATGGGTAAATCCTAGAATGTAGGATTGTATGTGACTGTTTCAAGAAAGCACTCTTAACCGTCACCCTTAAAGTGGACCAACACCCAGGGGGGATCAGCCCGAGAATCTATAAGATTCCCGGGCCGATCAGATCCCTCCTGATTTCGGATGCCCCGCGGGGTGAAACCTCCCAGGACGCCCAGAAACCTTACCTTAACCCCATTCCAACGGCGCTTCTCTCTAGCAGGGCGCGCACACGCGCCAGCCGTTTGTGAATGGCCGGCGCGGGCGCATTTTAGTCTCTTTTAGCCTATTATACTTTGGGTACCCGAACCCTGAAAGTTTGGTAGGAACCTGAGCTTTGCAGTTCGGGTTTGCCCAACACTATTCACAACCACCATGGCCAGATTATGAGGGGGCGCAAGGGGAGCACGTCCCGTGGCCTCCGCCACTTGCCCTGCAAAGGGGGCCTCCACCAACCTTTGGGTTATGGTCTGGTCCAGGAGGCTTTTCAGTCTTTGGTCTGACGGGCCGCAGGGCCAGCAACAAAGCAACTGACAGCAGTGGGGGCCCCCCGCGCATGGCCAAGCTATTTTTTGCTTTAGCAAACCTGCAGCCAAAGCCACCACAGGGCTGGATGGAGAGTCTAGAGCAGCAAAGCCACCATCAGCAACGCTACAGTGATGTGTGCAGAGCTGTCAGTGAACATAAGCTGCCAAGCACAGCCGCTGGCAGCTCAATGCAGAGAACTGTTTTCTCCTGGACCAGCCGGGCGACTACACTACCCCCCCGCCCAGAATTCCCGAGCAGCACGCACCCCCACGTGGGTGGCACAAGGGACTCGATCTGACGTTCCAGTAAGTAGGCAGGTGCCAGACAACCACCAATCAGTTACTTGCTTGGACTATTATTTTAAAGTGGCTCAAAACCCATGCCAATCGGCCTGAGAATCTATAAGATTCGATCGATTCCCCCTCGGGGCATCCAAAATAGGGATGCCCATCTGTGTGAAACCCCCCAGGTTGCCCCATTCACTTACCTCGTTTCCCGGTCCCACAGCGCATCTAAGAGCAGCGGCTGCATCCCGCTATCCCTCTAGCAGGGCACGTGCCTGCGCCAGGCATTTGTGAATGGCCGGCGCGAGCACGCTCCCTGTTAGATGGATGCGGAGGATGCTGCCGTCAGGGCGCTCAGAGCCGCTGCTCTTGCCGGGAAGAGTTGAGCTGGTCTCGGCGCCCCTGGGGGGTGTCACGCAGTGGGGCACCCCGGATCGGGGGAATGGACCAAAACCCAGGATAGTCAAAATCCTGGGTTTTGGTCCACTTTAAAGGAAAAAATATTACTGTATCTGGGGCCTCCATCAGATTTTGGGCCCAGGGGTCTCCCCCACACTTAATCCGGCCCTGACAATCACATACTGTGCTGTGCTTTCTTAATCCAATAGCTCAACCCCCTCCCAAACTATCTCTCTACTTTCCTTCACCCACTCCCCCAATCTCATGCTATCCTCTCCATTTCTCTATTCAATCTCTCCTATTTTCTATCCCACCCTAGCTGTCTTCCCTTTCATTCTATCTAGCAATATTTTTCCCTTCTGATTATAAAACTCTGCAGGATATGTTGCCACTATGGGGGTTATTTAAGAAGGTCTAACGCCAGGTAGCGCCTTGTAGCGACACGCAGCGTCTGGTGAATGCCGAGCGCTGTACGAAAAAAACACATTTTTGAAGGCGATTCTGTTGAGCGACTCTAACAGCACCATGTAGCATCCGATTCATCATTACAGGCGGCTTAGCGTATAGCGCCGGTGCTCTAGCTTCCAGAGCGTCAGGTATTACCTGTCGCTACCTGTTACTCTCCCATACATTTCAATGGACGTTCCTTTTCTTCTGTTTAAAGTGGACCAACACCCACGGGTGATCGGCCCGGGAATCTATAAGATTCCCGGGCCGATCACCTCCCTCCCCGCGGGACATCCCGATCTCGAAACCCCCCCAAACCCCCCCGAACCCCCCGAAAAACTCACCTCTCCCCGCGCCGACGGACAAGCCGCAGACAAGCGGCTCCTCCGCCGCCGCCTCTCTCGCGCCCCTCTAGGCGTGCGCGCACCCGCACCGGCCGTCTGCGAATGGCCGGCACGGGCGCGCGCGCGTCGAGAGGGACGCGCGGGAGGCGGCGGCGGAGGAGCCGCTTGTCTGCGACTTGTCCGTCGGCGCGGGGAGAGGTGAGTTTTTCGGGGGGTTCGGGGGGGTTTCACACAGCGGGGCACCCCAATCGGGGGTGCCCCACCGAAGTGGACCAAGACCCAGGATAGTCAAAATCCTGGGTGTTGGTCCACTTTAAACAGGGTTTTTGGTTTTTAAATGTTTTTTTTTTCTCTCAAATAATTGTGTCACCTCCCCTGGCCTAGAAAAAGTCAATTTTGAAAACATTTTTGATTTTTTTATATTTATATGCAGAATTGTCATTACAGGTCTGGCGTTAAAGTAATAATGTCACAATGTTACAACAATGTCATTCCATGTGTTTTCACTTTGTAACAGGTGGATATGTGTTCAAAAACAGACTTTAATCACACAGCGTCTGGCGCTCTATGCTATAGCGACCAGATCCAAAGTGCCGACGCTGTGTGAGTCTGTTTTTTTGTTGAATATGGTGTGAGTTGCTGAGAGTCGATCGCACTGAGCTGGCGCTACCTTTCGCTTCCTGCAACGCTGTACTGGTGTTAGGACGCCCAACATACATCTCATTCATCAATGCCGGCCAGGTTATTACAGAGAATGAGACGCTCTGTTACAGCGCCCGATAGCCAATCACAGCGTCTACTAGCGGTCACTCTTAGCGCCTCTGCTCATCTGCCGATAGCTGGCGCTAGTAATGAATCAGTCTACCCATGTATAAAGAGTTTTAGGCCCTTATTTAACAAGGGATAGCGCCAGGTAACGAATGGTGAGCGAACTGTAATGACTGTCACCGCCACGAGAACGCCGGCTCCCCTCCGCAATCACACATTTATCAAGCCGATCCTGCTTAGCGACTGACAGAGCGCCAGATAGCGAATCATTCATCATTATTCCAGCCTCACCCCACAGCGCCAGCGAGCGACCTTGAACAGCGACAGGTATGACCTCTCGCTACCTGGCGCTCTCCAATGCATTTCAATGGAGCAATCTTTAAATATTAATAATTAATTGCTATTAATGTTTTTTTTTATTTTTTTTTTTTTTTTAAATGTCAAAAATTCTGTGAACACTTCTGCAATGTTAGATATTTTCTTTAAGGTAAAAAAAAATAAAAAAAATGTGTGCAGAATTGATATTACAGGTCTGATATTAATGTATTCATATTACAAAATGTTTGTAAAAACTTGTTTTTTTTTTTTTCAAAAATATGGTTGTTTGGGGGTTAAAAAACTACTTTTAACCCATCGGCGCCAGCGCTCTGGGGTTTAAACATGCATTTCACAGCGCGAGAATTTTTTGAGCGTGATTTGTTAATGAATATGCTGGAAGCCGGTCGCTATGGCCATTCGCTGTCATGCGCGCCCATACAGCGCGGAACCTGTCAAACAGCGACTCATAACCCCATATTCAGCATTACTGCACACCAACTGAGTCGCTGTCAACAATCGAACAACGGCCAAGCACAGCGAATACTAGCGGGCGCTGTGAAAATACCGCTACTGTCGCTCATCTGTCGCTACCTGACGCTATTAATGAATCGGCCTCTTATTGTTATTATTTAATCCAGCTAAACTTTCCTCTTTATATAAACCTTTCTGTTTCTGTCCACACTTTACTTTCTCTTCTCTTTTCTCGATTTTAATCCGGACCCCCCCTTTATCTCCACTCTTCTCTCCCCCCTCTCACTCATACTGACATACAGGCTAATTTCCCTATCTCTACTCCAGCACTCTGCACTCTATTCTGTATAGATCAGACAAACTGGACTCAATGTGCCAAATGATATATGGCCTTATAAGACACTGAAAGTGTTCTTTTTGTTCCATCCAGCTCTGTCCTGCAAAGATATGTGTCTTTAATCTGTTTGCTTTCCCAGAGATAAGGCAGTTTATTTGTTGTGTCATGCTGGTGAGGTCACATTTCTGTGCTGTTGCTTAGCAACTCTTTTACTATCTGTCTGAAAAAGCTCTATAATCCTGCTCCCATATTCATTTTTAATGTTTCAGAGCACTTCTTCTATGTTTAATGAGGCTCCTTACTAAAGATGGTGCCCAGCAGGTGAAAATATCTCATACTGTAAAAATAGTGATTGTGATTAACGCTGTATTTAGGTTGTTTAATTATATTTGTTAATTTTAATTACGGTTAACACTACTAGTATATTTTGCACAAGTTTTGCTTGAAACTTTTATTATTTATTATTATATTTTTCATTATTTATAATGTGCTATCATCTTCCATAACGCTGTAAAACTAGTGATTACAAACAAGGTAAAACATACAGTATCACTATTACAAATGAGGTGCTACAGATGTTAACCTCAAGTCTTGGGTGGGGGACGAGAAACCACAGTCACTGCACACCAACAACATGGTAACATAGTAACATAAGGCTGAATAAAGACTTTAGTCCATCCAGTTCAGCCTGTTTAATTCCTTCCAGTGGTCTAGTAGCCATAGCTGGAAATGTTATTGAATGCCAGGAAGGCATCAAGGCCACTTTTGAACGTTTTTACTGTATCCCTCATTACTACCTCCTGTGGCCAGTTCCATAGTCTCACTGCTCTTACAGAGAATAATCCCCTCCTATGTCGGTGGAGAAAGCACCTTTCCTCTAACCTTAGTGGATGCCCCCGGGTTATGGTTACACTCCGGGGTACAACCATGGAAGATACTCACTCAGGTTAGAGTGGCAGGCTGTAGGAGGTTCAGATTGATGGGGGAACTCTTAACATACGGTGTCACCCAAGGGATCCCAGAAAGTAGTGCTCCCAGGGTGTCTTTTCCTGACTCCCCAAACTCAAGGTACCCAGTTGGCCTTACTTCTGCCCCTGATTAACTAAAGAGGCACCGATTCTAGGTGTTCTCTGAGCAAAACACAGGCCCACAGGCCACTCACAGGCCCATCTTCCAGGGGCATCCCACCCCGAGGTCTCCGGACCCTGTTCCATAAGTTCATGTTCACCTGCTCTATCACCTCTCCAGCACCTGAGGGTTGCTTCTGCAACAGACATCTTTCTAGCTACTTACAGGACACACTTTCCATGTCCTACTCATCAAGCACTTCCTGGGTTTTCCCCTTTGGCATGACCTTTCTACGCTGCTTATATGTCAGAGAGGCTTAGCAAAGCTGAAAGGAGCATTGCCTGCTGGTTTCTCCCATTGAGATTTTTTTTTAGGGGGGTGGGGGTACAGACGGCCATTGCATGCTTGTACACAAATGCAACCTACCGGTCACAAGGCAGCTTCCTTATCTCTAGGCTACGACTGCCCCTTCTGCCCTCAAGGCCATGACTGCCCCTTCAAATGCCTGGCACAGGTGTGCACATCAGCTGGTGTGGAGCCGGGGGTGCCAACGCTGCATGCACATGTGTCATGGCATTGTCGGTGAGGTGAGTATGCTGGCAATTCGGGGGTTTTACACAGTGTCATTCTGATTTTCACTATATCCAGTCCAGGTCGTCCCAGAAGTAATGACATGTGGGTATTCCGCCACTAGGTGGCGCTCGACTGCAAGATCCAAGGCTGTCCCGGCCCCCTATAAAAACAGGTGTCTCACTAAGATTCCCAGTGTTCATCTTGCAGTCTGCTGCTGAAGATCGTTTGGATACTCTCTCTTGGATATTGAGCGTGGCCTCCTAGCCCGTCGGCCGCTGCGGACCCTATTCCCACTGATCCCGTGGACCCACCATTGCATCCCAGCCACAGCTGTCGGGACTGTGACGGTAGGGAGAACGCCAGGGTCAGGCGTCTTGGCAGAGCTAGGCTCTGGGCCGCAGACCCTGTCTAAAGGGTAGCCGGCCATAGGCTGATGGTGAGCCTATAGGGGGGGGAGGAACCACTTATGCCCTCAGGCCTTCATTCCCATTATCCCACAAGCTTTATTGTTATATGTATTGTGCTTTGTGACTTTATTTTGTCTTGCACTGGCCATACTTACCTCCCTCGCTCCCTCGAGTGCCTCTTCCTGCTCCCTCTCCCCTCCATCCTGGGCCGCGCTGTGAGGGGGGGAGGAGGGGCCGATGCTGCTCGGCGGCCTCAGGCGCGGTGTGGGTGTGTGCCGCGCGCTGTGCGGGGGCCCCGCCGTGGGCTGCCCTGCGTTTTTTTGCCTTCCTTAGGAAGTCTGCCTCCATCTTGATGACCTGTGAGGAGGCGGGAGGAGGGCGCTGTGTTCGCGCTGTTGGGGGGTGGGGCCGCACTATGCCGCTTTTCGCGTCACTGCCAGTGCGGGCCGCCCCTCAAGGAATGCGCGGAGCTGTGCCTGGCGCCATCTTGCTGATCTCCTGCCTTGCTGCTCTTCGGCCTTGCTGCTGGGACCCCTCCGGTGATCTCTGTCGGTGTCATGAGTCCTTTTGTTCTTCTTTATTGTATACTACCATGCGCATGTGCTGTGGGATGCTTACGGCCCCTTCTCTGCTTGTGTCTTTCAGGCCGGGCCCTTATAGATTGTGGATTATGGTTCCTCCCAGTCCCCCCCCCTCCTCTCTCCCCCCTTTTTTATTAAGAGGGATCACACTAAAAGAGGGATTATATCGGAGGGATATAGCGATTTGGGACGTTAGTGCATAAGATTTTTTTGTCTGCTAATCACCATAATGGAGGCTTCTGGGAATGAGCTAGGGGCCCCATCTGGACGGGTGAAGCTCTGCCCCATGTGCGGTGCCAGTCCTCTGGGCGGACTCAGCACGGTTTGTGTCACTTGCGCCAGGAGCGTCTTTTTGGAGCATGATCGAGCGGGCGTATCTGCCCCTAGCCCTTTATTGCCTGCGGCCTCTCCAGATTCCCCGCTGCTGCACTACTTCCCTCAGCGAGGGGGAAGTCAGCAAGGGATCCCAAGTTGATTTGGCATACCGGGTGGCCAGTCTCGAGAGACAGATCTCGCATGCGGCTCCTAAGAAGGCCACAAGTAAGAAGCGGCACATCGAGCCCGTTTACTCAGATAATGATGATTATGATAATGGTGATCTTTTTGGAGGTGGGGGCTCCGTGGAGGAAGGCGAGTTGAATGAGGGCTCCATCTCCACTGTGGATTATTTTGCCGGCTATGACAGCGGGCCTGGCTCTTCTTCGGATGTGGATACCTGGCTCCCTGATGATACGGATAAGCTGCTGGCGTCAGTTTTTGAGACTTAGCACATTGTCTCTCCTAAAGAGGCTAAGAGGAAGCAGGGTGAATTGTTTAGGCCTGAAAGACAGAGGTGTGTCTTTCCTGAGCAGGCCCATTTTTCTAATATGATATTTAAGGAGTGGGAGAGGCCTAATAAGCTCCCGTCGGTGCCTAAGGGCCTGGACAGGCGGTATCCCTTTCCTGAGGAGCTGGTCCGCTTATGGTCCCGTCCTCCCGAGGTGGACTCCCCTGTGTCGGGGTTGTCCAACACTACAGTTATGCTGTCACCCGATACCGCTTCCTTACGCGATCCAGCTGACAGGCGCATGGACCAGCTGGTTTGTCATGCCTTCACCTTTGCTGGTGCTTGGTTTCGTCCTGTGTGCGCCGCGGCTATTGTCTCCTTAGCAGTCAGAAAGAAGGTGAGAGGTCTTGTGGATATTGCTAAGTCTCGCAAGCGGGCGGAGGAGTATAAAGAGCTCCAAGCCTGTGTAGAGTTTATTGCCTTCGTTGTCTCTGCCATGGATGATGGTGTCCGGCTCGATGCCAGGGTTTCGGCCCTGCTTGTTGCGGCCGTCCCAATCCCTCCTGGGGATCCAAGTCCAAGCCTTCTGCTAAGGCCCCTCAGGCATGAGGAGGCGCCCTCACCCATCCGGGTAGGGGGACGGCTTCTGCAATTTGCTCATATCTGTAGACAGCGCGTCTCGGATCAGTGGATTCAGGAGGTGGTGTCCTCCGGTTACAAAATAGAGCTGGCAGTCTGGCCACCCTCAAGATTTCTTCAGTCTCGCATACCGTGCGGTGCAGCACCTTCTGCCGTTGGGAGTGATTTGCCCGGTGCCTTGCCAGGAGCAAGGCTGGGGGTTCTATTCCAATCTGTTCACGGTTCCCAAGAAGGATGGAACGCTGAGACCTATCCTGGATCTGAAGGGTCTCAACAGGTTCGTCAGAGTCCAACACTTCCGCATGGAAACCTTGCGTTCTGCGGTGAGCTCGCTTCGGCCCGGTGGACATCAGGGACGCCTATTTGCACATCCCGATATTCCAGGGACATCAGAGGTTCCTGAGATTTGCTCTGGAGGACCAGCATTACCAGTTTGTGGCTCTACCATTCGGGATATCCTCAGCCCCCCGGGTGTTCACCAAGGTGCTGGCGGGTATCATGGCTATTCTGAGGAACCAGGGCATTCGTGTACTGCCTTATCTGGACGATTTACTGATTGCGGCTCAGTCCTTCCAGCAGGCCGAGAGCGACACCCGGATGGTGTTGTCCACTCTCGAGGAGTTTGGGTGGGTTGTCAATTACCCCAAGTCTTCGATCACTCCCTCAACGGTGAGGTCCTTCCTGGGCATGACGCTAGACACCTCTCAAGTCAAGGAATTCCTACCACAGCAGAAGGTGGTGGGACTTCAGACGCAGGTGCAAGCCTTGCTGTCCTGTCAGCGACCATCGATCCGTGTCGGGATGAAGCTGATGGGTCTGATGGTGTCATGTTTCGAAGTAGTGCCCTTCGCCCAATTCCACATGAGACCTCTTCATTTGAACCTGTTGACCGTCTGGGACCGGATGCAGGAGTCGCTGGAACAAGAATTTTCTCTGTCTCCCCTGGCCAGACAGTCCCTCTTGTGGTGGCTGGACCCCAGAAACCTGTTGGTGGGCAAGTCCTTTCTGACTCCCCGGTGGGAGATAGTAACCACGGATGTCTGACCAGCTGGGGAGGATTCTGGCAGATGCAGAAGCTCCAGGGTCAGTGGGGTCCACAGGAGAACCACTTGCCCATAAATCTCCTGGAGCTGAGAGAGATCCAGTTGGTGCTTTTTTACTTGACTCCCCATTTTAGGGGTCGTGTGGTCCAGGTTCGCTCGGACAATCAGACGGCTATCGCCTACATCAATCACCAGGACGGGGCTCGGAGCAAGCGAGCCCTCAAGGAGGTGACCTAGATTCTGACTTGGGCAGAGGAGAATGTTCCCTGCATTTCGGTGGTTTACATCCCCGGGGTAGAGAACCAGGAGGCAGACTCCCTGAGCAGGGGGGCCTCTCGTCTGGGGGAATGGTCTCTCAGCAACAAGATCTTTCATGCTCCATGTCTCCGCTGGGGTCAGCCGGATGTGGACTTGTTTGCGTCCAGACACAATCACAAGCTCCCAAGGTTTGTCTCTCTATCCAGAGATCCTCTGGCCTTCGCCACAGACGCTCTGGCAATTCCTTGGACGGAGTTCAGGCTCCTTTATGCATTCCTTCAATTTCTTCTCCTGGGCCGAGTGCTGCGCAAGATAGCCTAGGAAGGAGTTGGCTTGCGGACATAAGGCTCGATTCAGAGAGACACAAAAAAACTTTCGCTTTGGTGCCGACGTCGTAAGATTTTCAAAATTTCCCGCTCTCGCATGAACGTTCGAGCGATTCTATGCATGCTTCGTAAACCTTCCGTAGCGCGTCCGTGTGCTCGTATGCCAGAGTACGCAGACGAGGCTGTCATTTTCCTTCGAAAATGTTCAGATTCATTTTTCACAACTACCAACGTAGCCTTTCGTTTTTGCCCTTTTCCCATCGTATCCTCACACGAATCCTATCATTTTCCCGCTACATCCTGCTTCATTTTTTCCTAAAATATCTGGCCAGACGAAATTCGTACGATATTGCGCCTGCGCACTACAAACTTCTCTCATTAAAGTGGTCGCCTACATAATTTCACTTCCATCACTAAACTCACCCTAACCACTTCGCGCTATCCTGCCTTTTCCCTTGAGGTCCCTTAAAGCTCACCCTAACCACTTCGCGCTATCCTGCCTTTTCCCTTGAGGTCCCTTAAAGCTCACCCTAACCACTTCGCGCTATCCTGCCTTTTCCCTTGAGGTCCCTTAAAGCTCACCCTAACCACTTCGCGCTATCCTGCCTTTTCCCTTGAGGTCCCTTAAAGCTCACCCTAACCACTTCGCGCTATCCTGCCTTTTCCCTTGAGGTCCCTTAAAGCTCACCCTAACCACTTCGCGCTATCCTGCCTTTTCCCTTGAGGTCCCTTAAAGCTCACCCTAACCACTTCGCGCTATCCTGCCTTTTCCCTTGAGGTCCCTTAAAGCTCACCCTAACCACTTCGCGCTATCCTGCCTTTTCCCTTGAGGTCCCTTAAAGCTCACCCTAACCACTTCGCGCTATCCTGCCTTTTCCCTTGAGGTCCCTTAAAGCTCACCCTAACCACTTCGCGCTATCCTGCCTTTTCCCTTGAGGTCCCTTAAAGCTCACCCTAACCACTTCGCGCTATCCTGCCTTTTCCCTTGAGGTCCCTTAAAGCTCACCCTAACCACTTCGCGCTATCCTGCCTTTTCCCTTGAGGTCCCTTAAAGCTCACCCTAACCACTTCGCGCTATCCTGCCTTTTCCCTTGAGGTCCCTAAAACTTACCCAAATCACTTAGCGCCTTGTTTCTTCTTCCATTTTCACACCCTAAAACTTACCCAAATCACTTAGCGCCTTGTTTCTTCTTCCATTTTAGGTCCCTAAAACTTACCCAAATCACTTAGCGCCTTGTTTCTTCTTCCATTTTCACACCCTAAAACTTACCCAAATCACTTAGCGCTTTGTTTCTTCTTCCATTTTCACACCCTAAAACTTACCCAAATCACTTAGCGCTTTGTTTCTTCTTCCATTTTCACACCCTAAAACTTACCCAAATCACTTAGCGCTTTGTTTCTTCTTCCATTTTAGGTCCCTAAAAGTTACCCAAATCACTTAGCGCCTTGTTTCTTCTTCCATTTTCACACCCTAAAACTTACCCAAATCACTTAGCGCTTTGTTTCTTCTTCCATTTTCACACCCTAAAACTTACCCAAATCACTTAGCGCTTTGTTTCTTCTTCCATTTTAGGTCCCTAAAACTTACCCAAATCACTTAGCGCCTTGTTTCTTCTTCCATTTTCACACCCTAAAACTTACCCAAATCACTTAGCGCTTTGTTTCTTCTTCCATTTTAGGTCCCTAAAACTTACCCAAATCACTTAGCGCCTTGTTTCTTCTTCCATTTTCACACCCTAAAACTTACCCAAATCACTTAGCGCCTTGTTTCTTCTTCCATTTTCACACCCTAAAACTTACCCAAATCACTTAGCGCTTTGTTTCTTCTTCCATTTTAGGTCCCTAAAACTTACCCAAATCACTTAGCGCCTTGTTTCTTCTTCCATTTTCACACCCTAAAACTTACCGAAATCACTTAGCGCTTTGTTTCTTCTTCCATTTTAGGTCCCTAAAACTTACCCAAATCACTTAGCGCCTTGTTTCTTCTTCCATTTTCACACCCTAAAACTTACCCAAATCACTTAGCGCCTTGTTTCTTCTTCCATTTTCACACCCTAAAACTTACCCAAATCACTTAGCGCTTTGTTTCTTCTTCCATTTTCACACCCTAAAACTTACCCAAATCACTTAGCGCTTTGTTTCTTCTTCCATTTTAGGTCCCTAAAACTTACCCAAATCACTTAGCGCCTTGTTTCTTCTTCCATTTTCACACCCTAAAACTTACCCAAATCACTTAGCGCTTTGTTTCTTCTTCCATTTTAGGTCCCTAAAACTTACCCAAATCACTTAGCGCCTTGTTTCTTCTTCCATTTTCACACCCTAAAACTTACCCAAATCACTTAGCGCTTTGTTTCTTCTTCCATTTTAGGTCCCTAAAACTTACCCAAATCACTTAGCGCCTTGTTTCTTCTTCCATTTTCACACCCTAAAACTTACCCAAATCACTTAGCGCTTTGTTTCTTCTTCCATTTTAGGTCCCTAAAACTTACCCAAATCACTTAGCGCCTTGTTTCTTCTTCCATTTTCACACCCTAAAACTTACCCAAATCACTTAGCGCCTTGTTTCTTCTTCCATTTTCACACCCTAAAACTTACCCAAATCACTTAGCGCCTTGTTTCTTCTTCCATTTTCACACCCTAAAACTTACCCAAATCACTTAGCGCTTTGTTTCTTCTTCCATTTTCACACCCTAAAACTTACCCAAATCACTTAGCGCTTTGTTTCTTCTTCCATTTTAGGTCCCTAAAACTTACCCAAATCACTTAGCGCCTTGTTTCTTCTTCCATTTTCACACCCTAAAACTTACCCAAATCACTTAGCGCTTTGTTTCTTCTTCCATTTTAGGTCCCTAAAACTTACCCAAATCACTTAGCGCCTTGTTTCTTCTTCCATTTTCACACCCTAAAACTTACCCAAATCACTTCACGGACATCACAATCTTGATTTTCAAATATGTCATTGGCCCCTTGTTTTTGTTAAATGTATGTGTGCAAATAAATGGGACAACATGTTTTTTTTTTTTTTTTGATTTATTGGGCAATTGCCATTTGGTGTAAAAATTTTTGGCCCAACTTTGGCCCTAAAAAATTAAAAACTATATACAAATTTTTTGTTGGTTATTAAAAATATATACACTAATTTTTGATAAAAAACTTTAAAAACTATATACAATAAAAACTTTTTTTAAAAAATTAAAACTATATACAAAAAACTTTGGTGTTTAACCAATAAAACTATCTACAAATAAAACTATTTACAAATCTACAGGGCCAGGAACCAGGACACTAGTCTTCCTCTTCTGTTGTCCCCAACGTGTCCCGCATCGCCTGCAGATCGGCCACCAACTCAAGGACCCTCCGATTCATATCAGCAAGTCGCTGTCTTGTGGTCCCTGCCAAAAAAACAGAAAAACAAATTATTCGGAGAACAATACATGTTTCTCACCTGTGGATTTAATGTATTTTAAGAAACAAATTACCTATAATGCACAGATGTCATTAATGACAGGAATTAAGGTTAGGAAGTGGCCACAGGTCATTAAGCTAATTCAGTGGCCACAGGACAGTTGGGCAACTAATTAAGCTAATTCAGTGGCCACAGGACAGTTGGGCAACTAATTAAGCTAATTCAGTGGCCACAGGACAGTTGGGCAACTAATTAAGCTAATTCAGTGGCCACAGGACAGTTGGGCAACTAATTAAGCTAATTCAGTGGCCACAGGACAGTTGGGCAACTAATTAAGCTAATTCAGTGGCCACAGGACAGTTGGGCAACTAATTAAGCTAATTCAGTGGCCACAGGACAGTTGGGAAACTAATTAAGCTAATTCAGTGGCCACAGGACAGTTGGGCAACTAATTAAGCTAATTCAGTGGCCACAGGACAGTTGGGAAACTAATTAAGCTAATTCAGTGGCCACAGGACAGTTGGGCAACTAATTAAGCTAATTCAGTGGCCACAGGACAGTTGGGCAACTAATTAAGCTAATTCAGTGGCCACAGGTCCCTCTTATATTGGCATTGACTAGGGCATTATGTGTTTTGGGGTTCATGGGAATTTAGACAGAAATCTTTATAATGCCATGACTACTTACTTGGTTGGTGGCCGAGAGATGGCTCGTTGGGGACAACACCCTGAGGTCCTGGTTCCTGGCTCTGCTGTGAAGAAGTGCCTGTTGAAACATGGGCCAAATGGTTAGTTTGGATGTCTGATTCCGCAGTCCTCAAATGTTTTTAGCTAAGTCTGGGTCACATCACTCACCTTCTCCAGGGTCTTGTGGGCTCCTATCTGCTGCCTCCTCACCCACTACTTCACCCGCAACAGAAACATCTACAAAGACAGAATAAAGGATTCAGTTTGGTGATATCAGGAGCTAGCAATTAGATGTTTGGGTGTAGACATGAAGAGTGACATACCAGAGGATCCCGCATGCGTGGCAGGGTACGACTGCCTGCCCACGCTGTGCCGCCCCTCCTCTGTGGTAAGGTCCAGGGGCTGGTCTGAGGAGGCCACAGAGGAGGGGTCGGCCCGTCGCCCTGGAGATCCACCACCTTCACTCCCAGCTGCAGAATCATGCAGCACTGGTCGGCCTGGGCGCCGCCGGGTGCGGCGAATTCTGTAATCCATTTCCAACACTACAAAAGAGAAGGCATTCTAAATAAAAGGCCTAAAATCTGTCCTAGTTACATCTTGCATGCAAGCGCTATGTACTTACTTGGGAAATGGATTGCAAAAAACCTCCGCACCCGGGGCATGTGCAGTCGCTTCAGGTCCGACCAATGCTGCATGATCTGTGTGTGGGTGAAGGTGGTGTCGGTCTGGTGTTGTATCTCCGAGATGATCTCCAGGGCGACGTTTCGTTTGGCAAACGAGTTGGGCAGGTAGTCGTACCTGCGCTCCAGCATGGTCTGCAAAACAAAAAACAAACATAGCAAGAACTCAGAAATGCA
Source organism: Gastrophryne carolinensis (assembly GCA_027917425.1). Lineage (NCBI taxonomy): Eukaryota > Metazoa > Chordata > Amphibia > Anura > Microhylidae > Gastrophryne > Gastrophryne carolinensis. The sequence goes on from CM051240.1 coordinate 54,949,835, forward strand.
TATGTAGAAGAGGCAACAATACATTATTTGGTTCAATCACATGAACACATACACACACACACTTTTAGCCTAAGTTAACTTTCAAATATGGCAGCACTGTCGTTTGGCACGTGTGTGGTGTGCGCTTGGTTGTGCATGTAGTCCAACCAAAGCTTTAACAAAAATATAACTTTTAGCGCATCCTTAACATGTAGAGCAACAATTAACAATCCAAGCAAAGTCGTTAAAAGACACTTACAAGCATGATTATCTCTTCTTGTTGGCGGGTGAAGATAGTGGGCGCCATCTTTCTTCTTCTTCTAGGCAGCAGATAAGCACGGCCCCAGCGGTTTCCGGGTTTCGCACGGCCGTGCGAACGGCCGGACGTGCGCGTAAGCGAACGCGTAGGCGTCACACGCCGGAGACCTTATTTAAAGGTCCCTGCACACACAGCTCATTCTCTTTGAGAGTCCACACAAAATGGCACCAAAAAGACAACTTCCAGCTAAGAAGCAGAGCAAGCAGGCTGAGCAGGGCGTGGGTCCGCAAACACGGTCGCAAGAGCCTAAAGCCCGACTAAGGGCTACCACCAAGGCTGCGGCAAAAAAGGAGGTTGCAGCACCACCACAACCAAGGGGCAAGGTAACCAAGGCTGCTAAAACTCCTGGCCCACAGATGGGTAAGAGGGGACGAAGCCCCACCCCACCCTGCCCCACATCACCCCCCCCACGTGGCACCAAGGCCATAGGCAAAGGCCAAAAACACCGGGCCAGAAGCCGCAGCAGGGGCCGAACCACCTCCCGGTCCACAAGCCGCAGCAGGGGCCCAAGGCGCCGCAGGGGCCGAACCACCTCCCGGTCCAGAAGCCGCAGCAGGGGCCCAAGGCGCAGCAGGGGCCGAACCACCTCCCGGTCCAGAAGCCGCAGCAGGGGCCCAAGGCGCCGCAGGGGCCGAACCACCTCCCGGTCCAGAAGCCGCAGCAGGGGCCCAAGGCGCAGCAGGGGCCGAACCACCTCCCGGTCCAGAAGCCGCAGCAGGGGCCCAAGGCGCCGCAGGGGCCGAACCACCTCCCGGTCCAGAAGCCGCAGCAGGGGCCCAAGGCGCCGCAGGGGCCAAACCAGGACACGCTCCAGAAGCCCGAAAACCCGCCAAAGGCCAACGGCCCCCTCCCCCCCCGCACGTGGCTCAAAAACGAAGGCCAAGCAACCCACCTCCAAGGCCCCACAGACCCAGCCGACCACCTCCAAGGGCCCACAGCCCCAGCCGACCACCTCCAAGGGCCCACAGACCCAGCCAACCACCTCCAAGGCCCCACAGAGCCACAGCAGCAGCTCAAGGTCGCCAACACCCTCTCTTGCTCGCCCACATTATCCTCCGGCACAGGTTGGCATGCATTCACCCTATGCCACATCTACACCTGCAACTTCAGGGTCCACCCAGCCAAGAACACCCAGTCCCTTCCCAAGTCCAGTAAGATCAACAGCCAGCCTCCAGTCCTTGAGGTCTCCTCCATCCCCCCAGGCCAGAATGTCACCCCATTTGCAACCAAGCAGTGAGGAGCCACAACCACCCCGAAGAGGGCGCAACTTGCGCAGAGGACACTTGGGTGGCCGTTTTGCTGAGTCCCAAACTCTGGCATTGGCTACTGGTCTCACCTTACATTTTGATGAGCTATATGGTAGAAGATCAAAACACACCAGTAAACAGCGCAAAACCGAGATTTTTGAACAACTCACCAGGCAAGTCAATGCAGCGGGTGAGGAACGTAAAGATATGGACCAGATTCAACGGAAGATTTCGGACCTGAAATATGCAGTGCGGAAGAAAGAGAATCTACGGCGGATGCACAGGTACATAGCTAAGGTTTGGGTTTTTATTATTCTTGTCTGTCCATCAGTGCGCTTAATTATGCTTACTATGTTTTTCAGCGAAACAACTGGCGGAGGTTTCCCAACCAAAATGCGCTTTACACCGGCTGAGGAGATGGTGCTGTCCTTATTACATCCCGTGGCCTTAGAGGGACACTCAGGCCAGCAGGACACCGACAACCCACCAATTCCTGCAGGTTAGTAATGTCTGAATGACCACACAAATGTATAGAAACATACACATACGCAGCACGGGCTAGCTAAGCACATGGCTGTAGGGGGTGGGAGCAAGGGCTAGCTAAGCACATGGCTCTAGGGGGTGGGAGCAAGGGCTAGCTAAGCACATGGCTGTAGGGGGTGGGAGCAAGGGCTAGCTAAGCACATGGCTCTAGGGGGTGGGAGCAAGGGCTAGCTAAGCACATGGCTCTAGGGGGTGGGAGCAAGGGCTAGCTAAGCACATGGCTGTAGGGGGTGGGAGCAAGGGCTAGCTAAGCACATGGCTCTAGGGGGTGGGAGCAAGGGCTAGCTAAGCACATGGCTCTAGGGGGTGGGAGCAAGGGCTAGCTAAGCACATGGCTGTAGGGGGTGGGAGCAAGGGCTAGCTAAGCACATGGCTGTAGGGGGTGGGAGCAAGGGCTAGCTAAGCACATGGCTCTAGGGGGTGTGAGCAAGGGCTAGCTAAGCACATGGCTCTAGGGGGTGGGAGCAAGGGCTAGCTAAGCACATGGCTGTAGGGGGTGGGAGCAAGGGCTAGCTAAGCACATGGCTCTAGGGGGTGGGAGCAAGGGCTAGCTAAGCACATGGCTGTAGGGGGTGGGTTTGTTAGGAGTGCTCACTTTGACTAGGGAGTGTCATGGGTGTGGCCTGGTAATGTGCAAATTGACATCCACATACATGATGTTTAATGAAATGTGTGACAAATATGTCACTTAGAAGTGTCAAAAAGGAATGGGTGCTATGTATTAATTGAGAAGCACACGCCACAATAACATCTTTGCCTGTTGGTCAATTTGTTTGGAGCTGGTTTAGTTGCACAACTGATTAAGATGGTTTTCTAGGAAGGGTTTATGCCATACAAATGTTCCCCACCAGAATCATATTGTAAGTGCTTTTTCCCACCTTAGTGTGTTAACTTCCTCCCCTTAAAGGGATGTTGCAACTCACACATCAGCCATTCTTTGCATGTTTGGTTTGAGACACGTGATGTGTCTAGTCTGGTTTAACAATCCATGCACTAATGTAATGGGATTCATAGGGAATGCCAAGTGGCCACGTTGTGGGAGGGGCCCTTACTGCTTTGCCACGTTTCTTGGATTACCATATGTGTTCTTAATCATAAACTATGCATAGTTGTGTGTATTAATCGCTGTTTTTCTTCCAAACCAGGCCAGCATCATCCCTCAGCTAGTGGGGACTCCTCTGCCATGTTACCGCGTCCGTCTTCTTCCGCGCTGCATAGGACCCAGGATCCGATGTCTACGGTAAGTGTATTTTGAGGGTGTTGTGTATGCATGTAGCTTGCCATGTTTGGCTTGTGTGGTTTTTATAGGTATTCCACACACTGAACCTGTTTTTTTTTACATGTCCCCAACAGAGCCACACACTGATGGAGCAAATCCAGGAGCAGGAGGAAGATGGAAGCTTCATAGGAGATTCTGAAGATCTTCCCCTGGGACAGAATCTGCAACTGTCCCAAAATGTGTCTCCGCCAAATCCACAGCAGCAGAGTGAAGCTGGCTGCATGCTGCCTGCACATCGTGGGCAGCATGCAGAGACTGACCCTCCAGTCCCCAGTTTCAGATCTGCTGCTGAGGATTTGGCGAGCAGACCTGTGGCTGTTGGGGGTCCTCGAGCCACATCATCTGCACGCCCCACAACCCGGGGAATTGGGCGGCGTACTCAGCAACGTCGCCCAGTTTCCCAGGGGAGGGGCGTGCAGATGATGGAGTCAGCATGGCACCATGAGAGGCGCCTTTTTCGGCGCCAAAACCAACAAAATCAGGAGCATATTAGGGGCCAATTAGAGTCCCTAAATACTACCTTCAGTGCCGTGCTGACTGAATTGAGGACCCATAACAGCCACATGGCCAACTTGACTTCAGAAATTAGGTCAGGCATGGCCGAAATGCACACTAACCAAAGACACATTTTGGAACAGTTGCAGATTCTGAATGCCACACAGGCCCATGTTATGGCCCCCCCCCACACAGGGCCACAACCTGGGTTCTATGGGCATCACACATATTAAGGTGTGTTAGGCATGAATCTGGTCCATATCTTTGCAAAACCTACCCACTGGATTGACTTGTCTGGTGAGGGCTAAAAATCACACATTTTGCGCTGTTCTTGCTCGGTTGCTTTTGATTATCCACCATATAGCTCATTCAAGGCCTGAGGTAGCCCAGTAGCCAATGCCAGAGTCCCAGACTCAGTGAATCGGCCACTTAAGGTGTTGCGCGCCTGCCCTGGCCACAATAACATTTGTGGTGGCTCCTCATGTTTGGCGGCATGATTGGGTGACATTCTGGCCTCAACATCAAAGACCTTGGACCCTGGCTGTGATTGTACTGGATTTGGATTGGGACTGGGTGTTCTTGTTTGGGTGGCCCACTGACTTACAGGTGTAGATGTGGCATAGCTAGGATTGCTTTCGACCTGTGTCGGTGGAAAATGTGGGCAAGCAGGAGAGGGATTCATTTTGTGCTATTTATTTTGTGTACAAATGTATTGAACATAATTGCATGTACAGGTGTGGTCCCAAAGTATGTGAGGGGCACTCACCTCCGATTCTGTTTGGCTCACATATACCTTTTACTAAGTAGTAAACATTTTGTTTTGAACAAGCTCATGTGTGTGGTGTTTTGATATAGAAAGATGAGTTCAAGTTGGGACGAAAACAAACAAGAACCAAGGTCTCCAAATAAATACTCCAACATATTTTATTTTTTGGGTTGCACAAATTCATTATTGTTTACTTCATAATGAAATTAAACATAGCCAAAATTTTTTAAAACCAAAAAAAAAAAAAAAACTAAATTAGGAAAAATGTGTGGCTATTAAATTTGCCCGCACGGCTTGCCCAGACGAACTTTGCTGGCCCACATAGGCGTCGTCTGCCTCATCGGAGGGTGGAGAGGGTGGGCAATCCAGATATCGGGGGACCCTTTGCATAATGGCTAAATTATGGAGCGCGGCACATGCCATTATAATGTCAATGACCTTTTTCGGGTCATACTGCAGGGAGCCCCCAGTGTGGTCCAAGCACCGAAACCGGGTCTTGAGGAGTCCAAAGGCCCTCTCCACCACTGCCCTGGTCTTTCGATGTGCACGGTTATAGGCCTCTTGTGCTGGAGTTTGTGGCCGGAGGACCGGAGTCATGAGCCACGGCAGTAGTGGATAGCCCAAATCTCCTAAATAACCCAAAAAAAACCAAAAAAATTAATAACAGGAAATCATACATTGCCACGCAACATTACTACTGCAATAAAAATAAAAGAGGTATGTGACATTGTCACACAAACATGAGCATACAGATTGCAGATGCTAAAACAAGAATTAAACATATGTGATAGATGTGGGTCCAAAGTAGGCAAATAATACTGGGGATGTTGGGCATTCAGGCAGACTGTTAGCAGATATTGTTTCCTGCCTGTGCTGCAGAACAATGTAGTATGGTCTAACTTGAGCTGCCCCTTTAGAATTCTTGCCTTACTCCCAAACCGGTGTAAGCCTGCCCCTGCACTTTATCCCGCTCACCTCTACTCAGTAAGTTAAATGCATGGAAGCAAAGATGGCGCTGACTCTCTGGTAAAGTCAATTACAGATTTAGAAAGAAAATGGTTTCGAAGGCTGTTTCAGACTTGGCCTCACATTACACTTATTAATTAAAACAATGCAGGCAAAACAATTTTGCAGCAAATGGAGTTTGTCTAAGCTAATGGTTCCAGTGTGCTTACACATGTTCACAAGGTGAGGGGCAAGGCAGCGTTTCTGAAAGGTAAATCCAACATCAAACTTGGCCATACATATAGAATCCAAAGCGATAATTTGAGCCAACTTACCAAGGAGCCATGCACCCGCAAATTCCCCTGACTCAAACCGGCGGAATAATCCAGATCTGCGCAGGATATACGCATCATGGGCTGAGCCAGGGTAGCCTGCCAGGACGCTCAGAAAGCGCAGGTCCTGGGCCACCACCGCTTGCACATTCAGCGAATGGCCCATTTTGCGATTTCTGGTGAAAAAGGAAACAGAAACCACCCAAAAATTACGTTTAGTAAACAAATCCAACGCACACTTCAAACAGCCTATGTCAAAATGTAACATGTAAAAGAAGAACACTGTTTAAGCCTTGACAGTCTTACTTGTTCTATTAAAAGGACACTTACAAATGTTTTACTTTGAAATAACTAACTTTGGGACTAATTTATAAATAAGGGCCGTTGGTGCACATACACTCTTGGCAAGGAGGGAGCATTAGCAAGGAGGGAGTGATTGCAATGAGTGAAGATGTAAAATCTGAGTGTATATTAACCTAGAGGGACTAAACAAAAGGAGGGACTATTGGCAATGAAAGTTACTACAAATGGCGAGATTAGTCACAAGGAAGCTTTTCAGGAAAGGAGGGACTATTGGCAATGAAAGTTACTACAAATGGCGAGATTAGTCACAAGGAAGCTTTTCAGGAAAGGAGGGACTATTGGCAATGAAAGTTACTACAAATGGCGAGATTAGTCACAAGGAAACTTTGCAGGAAAGGAGGGACTATTGGCAATGAAAGTTACTACAAATGGCGAGATTAGTCACAAGGAAGCTTTGCAGGAAAGGAGGGACTATTGGCAATGAAAGTTACTACAAATGGCGAGATTAGTCACAAGGAAACTTGGCAGGAAAGGAGGGACTATTGGCAATGAAAGTTACTACAAATGGCGAGATTAGTCACAAGGAAGCTTTGCAGGAAAGGAGGGACTATTGGCAATGAAAGTTACTACAAATGGCGAGATTAGTCACAAGGAAGCTTTGCAGGAAAGGAGGGACTATTGGCAATGAAAGTTACTACAAATGGCGAGATTAGTCACAAGGAAGCTTTTCAGGAAAGGAGGGACTATTGGCAATGAAAGTTACTACAAATGGCGAGATTAGTCACAAGGAAGCTTTTCAGGAAAGGAGGGACTATTGGCAATGAAAGTTACTACAAATGGCGAGATTAGTCACAAGGAAACTTTGCAGGAAAGGAGGGACTATTGGCAATGAAAGTTACTACAAATGGCGAGATTAGTCACAAGGAAGCTTTGCAGGAAAGGAGGGACTATTGGCAATGAAAGTTACTACAAATGGCGAGATTAGTCACAAGGAAACTTGGCAGGAAAGGAGGGACTATTGGCAATGAAAGTTACTACAAATGGCGAGATTAGTCACAAGGAAGCTTTGCAGGAAAGGAGGGACTATTGGCAATGAAAGTTACTACAAATGGCGAGATTAGTCACAAGGAAGCTTTGCAGGAAAGGAGGGACTATTGGCAATGAAAGTTACTACAAATGGCGAGATTAGTCACAAGGAAGCTTTTCAGGAAAGGAGGGACTATTGGCAATGAAAGTTACTACAAATGGCGAGATTAGTCACAAGGAAGCTTTTCAGGAAAGGAGGGACTATTGGCAATGAAAGTTACTACAAATGGCGAGATTAGTCACAAGGAAACTTTGCAGGAAAGGAGGGACTATTGGCAATGAAAGTTACTACAAATGGCGAGATTAGTCACAAGGAAGCTTTGCAGGAAAGGAGGGACTATTGGCAATGAAAGTTACTACAAATGGCGAGATTAGTCACAAGGAAGCTTTGCAGGAAAGGAGGGACTATTGGCAATGAAAGTTACTACAAATGGCGAGATTAGTCACAAGGAAGCTTTGCAGGAAAGGAGGGACTATTGGCAATGAACCAAACGAATAATGTGATTGAGCAAAGAAGGGACACACAAATATTTAGAGACAATGGAAGCCAAAACTTGCCTGTATATATACTCGTCGCTTGACGGAGGGACGAGGGCAACGTGGGTGCAGTCAATAGCACCCATGACATTGGGCATGTCGGCGATATTAAAAAATGCCAGCTTAATGGCGTTTCTGGCTACCATATCCTCAGGGAAACAAATATATTTCCGAGTTATGGTAGCCATGCCTTCCAAAAATTGGGATAGCGCGCGGCTCAGCGTAGGCTGTGAAATCCCCACGGAGAGGGCACCCAGCCTCTGGAACGAGCCGTTCGCCAAAAATTGCAGGCAGCCAAGCATCTTGGTCATACCTGAAATTGCTTGCCCCTTCCTTGTGGTGCGGGCTAACCATGGCCGCAGCTCACTATATAATTTATGGAGGGAAGCGCGATTAAGCCTGGTCAGCTCGAACAGCTCAGTGTCATGCATGCTATTGATGTCCATGCGTCGCCGCCGGTGCAATCTGGTCTGTGCCCTCCGGACGATCTCAATGCCCATGAGTTGCAGATCCTCATGCTCCTCAAAGGCAGTAGCCTCGTCCATGGCTGGCTCGCGCTCCCGTAGTCAAAAAGGTGCCGGGAATGTTTTTGCCCTGAAACGAATTTATGAGGTGTGGGACCATCGGCAATCAGCTCTCTGAATTAATCGCAAGCCCATTGCAATAACGAAAAAATTCTGAACGGACGAAACATTTCCGATTTGGTGGGAAAAAGCTCCCGAAGTAACGAAAATCTTCCGATTTTGGCACCATTATCGAAAGAGCATATACGCATGTTCTCGAACGTTCGTACGAGTGGAAAATATACGAAAAAAAGCCAAAAAATGACAAACACCCACCAAAACTTTCACAGACAGCTACGGAAGTCCGGACGAATGTGTCTCTGAATCGAGCCTATAGTTCAGATGTCAGTGGACCGCTACATCATGCCCGACGACCCAGGGTTTCTCATGCAGGGATCGCTGCGGCACCCCAATTTACAGACGCTGGCTTTGACTGCCTGGCTATTGAGACCTCAATCCTGATGGAAAAGGGGCTGTCTGCCACGGTTGTGCAGACCATGATTCAGGCGCGGAAGAAGTCTTCTTCCATGATTTATTACAGAGTTTGACACGCCTACATTGCTTGGTGTGAATCCAAGAGTCTCCCTTGTCGCACATTTTCTATTTTTAGGATCTTGGAGTTTTTACAGCACGGTTTAGACTTGGGTCTCCAGCTGAGCACACTCAAGGGCCAGGTCTGTGCCTTGGCCATTCATCTTTTGCCAATCATAGATTGATCAAGACTTTTTTCCAGGGAGTCACCCATGTACGTCCACCACGTAAGCCTGTATTTCCGGTGTGGGATTTGAATTTGGTACTTTCTGCTCTCCAGGGTCCTCCCTTTGAGCCTTTGTGCGACGCTGCATTATCTATTTTGACCCTCAAGGTGGTCTTTTTGGTAGCTATCACCTCGGTGCATCGCGTATCAGAGCTGGCCGCGCTTTGTATGAAGCCTCCTTATTTTGAGCGGCATAAGGATAAGGTGGTTTTTCGATTTATACCTGAATTTTTGCCTAAGGTTGTTTCTCCTTTTCATCTTAATGAGGAAGTGGTCTTGCCTTCCTTGTGTCCTGCACCGACTAATTCTAAAGAAAGGACCCTCCATGCCTTGGATGTGGTTAGAGCCATCAAGTATTACCTGGTTGCGACTGAATCCTTCAGGAGGTCGGATTCGCTCTTTGTACTAACAGAGGGTTCTAGGAAAGGCTTGCCAACAGATAAGTCCACTCTTAGTAAGTGGATCAGACAGGCGGTGGTGCAAGCATTTTCTGCCAAGGGGAAGGAACCCCCTTTTCGAATCACGGCTCATTCTACCAGAGCTATTGGTGCCTCTTGGGCTTTTCAGCACCAGGCATCTGTTGAACAGGTTTGTAAGGCCGCCGCTTGGTCTTCAGTTCATACCTTTACCAAGTTTTACAAGGTTGATGTTAGGGCCTCAGCTGATGCTGTTTTTGGCCGAAAGGTGCTTCACGCGGTAGTGAAATGAACTACATGCTGTTCCGCACTGGGGATCCCACCCTAATGGACACTGCTTTTAGATGTCCCACATGTCATCACTGGGACGACCTGGACTGGATATAGGGAAAATACAATTCTGTGAAACTCACCTGTAGAATTGTTTTTGAATATATCCAGTCCAGGTTGTCCCACCCCGCCCTTTGTTCATGATCTCTTCTTTGCCTTTTATGGTGATTACCATTTTTGTATTGGAACGCTTGTCCTTAAGGTTTTTCGTTGGAGAGAGTACATGCTGAAGCTATGTGAAGTAACATGGTTTCTTGGCCTCCCGGCCTGTCTCTTTTTCTTACTGCTTTTTAACCACTCGGGAATCATACAGAGACACCTGTTTTTATAGGGGGGCGGGAGAAGCGACAGCTTTGGATCTTGCAGTCGAGCGCCCCCTGGGGGCGGAATACCACTTGTCATCACTTCTGGGACGACCTGGACTGGATATATTCAAAAACAATTATACAGGTGAGTTTAACAGGGTTTAGTTCCTCCTTAAAGTGGAGCAAAACCCAGGATTTTGACTATCCTGGGCTTTGGTTCTTTCCCCCGGGGCGCCCCAATCGGGGATGCCCCGCTGTGTTAAACATTGCCTAAGGCAATTCACCTCCTCCTGGTCCTACGGCTCGTCCAATCAGCATGCTCGGAGCCGCTGACATCACGTCATCTAAGGCTTTGTCTAGGAGCAGCGGCTCCAAGCATACTGACGGCCGCATCCTCCGCTTCCCTCTAACAGGGAGTGATCCCATTCACAAATGCCTGGCGTGAGCACATACCTGCTAGAGGGATAGCGGGGATGTGTTGCCGTGGCTCGCGCATGCGCCGTTGGACCGGGAAACAAGGTAAGTGAATGGGGCAATCCGGGGGGTTTCACACAGCGGGGCATCCCGATTTTGGATGCCCCGGGGGGGGGATCGATCGGCCCGGGAATCTTATAGATTCCCATTTTGGTCCACTTTAAGGACAAGGTGAGCATAGACTGTTTGCTTGCCGATTCATGGGACTTAGCTTGTAAAATGAACGTTATGATCCCTCTAAGCAGTCATATGTAGAGAATATTTTAATGGTAACTGTTGCACAGTTCATTTTAGGTGGTGACTCGGGTGGCAGATTGCTCTGCTCCTTCATATGACAGTAGATTTCACTGTCTACTAAATAAAATAGGGCCATCTTGCTTAACTGAAAGCTTTGTTGTATGTGTTTCTCAGTAAATAACCTTTCTCTCCGCTCCACATGTTTTTGTGAAGCTCCGGTGGAGGTATAACGCAGGCTGGCGTCCAGTCTCTGGTCTGTGTTTTTCTGGGAGCGAGATGACTCAGAGAGGTAACCTGTCACTTGCACCACTAATCACAATTTCTGACAGGACTTTGAAGAGTCAGATTCTCTCAAGCTGATCTGAGCTATTTTCAGCACCGCCAACCCTTCCCCGAGCTATTCCTGAAATGCATACATCTCCAACTCTCACCGTTTCTATTCCCCTCTGGAAGAATCACTTCGACTTATATATCACCGGCTTGGCATTTGTTGTGTGCCAGAAAAAGCAAACACTTCTGGGGAAAATGGGGGATGAAACCATGCGTGTAACCTCATGCCAGACCTAAACTGCAATCTGGACATAAGAAGAGAACCATAGAAGCATAGAAACATAGAAAGTTGACGGCAGAAGGAAACCATACGCTCCATCTAGTCTGCCCTTATGTGTATACTGTGTGTACTCTTTATCTTAGGATAGATGTATGCTTATCCCAGGCATGTTTAAATTCAGTGACTGACAATTTTTCAACTACCTCTGCTGGAAGTTTGTTCCAAGCATCTACTACTCTTTCTGTAAAATAATATTTTCTAACATTGCTCCTGATCTTCCCCCCGACTAGCTTCAGGTTGTGCCCCCTTGTTCTATCATTAAGTTTCTATTTAAAAACGCTTCCCTCCTGAACCTTATTGAATCCTTTCACATATTTTAAGGTCTCAATCATGTCCCCCCTCTCCCTTCTTTCCTCCAGACTGTACAAATTAAGTTCTTTAAGTCTCTCCTGATAAGTTTTAAGTTTAAGTCCTTCCACCATTTTTGTTGCCCGCCTTTGGACCCGTTCTATTTGAATAATGTATTTTTGCAGGTAAGGTCTCCAGAACTGCACACAGTATTCTAGCTGTGGCCTCACCAGGGCTCTATACAGCGGCATCACAACCTCCCTCTTCCTACTGGTGATGCCTCGAGCTATGCAGCCGAGCATCCTGCTTGCTTTTCCCACTGCCTGGCTACACTGCCACTCATCTTGCAGCTATCAGTAATCAGTATCCCTAAATCTCTCTCCTCCGAGGTCCTGGCTAACACAGTGCTGCCCATACGGTACTCAGAGCAGGGATTCCTTCTACCCAAGTGCAGGATTTTACATTTAGAGACATTAAACTCTAGTTTCCACAGAACCAGTCTATGTTGGGAATGAGACTTGACAGGTGACATGGCTCTATATAACAGGGCAGTTTCTATGGGAGGGTGAGCGGGGCGATTGTCCTGGGTGCAATGCCATTGTGTATTTGGGGGGCACCTTTATATCAGCCATCCTGTTTTCTACACTCAGGATCACTGTTAGTGGTGCCAACCATACCACAGGTCCCAACCCCCCTATATTGGCCAAAAACAGCAGCACCATGGGATGGATGAAATGTGGGAACATTTTTTTTCTTCCCGCAGATATTTTGCCTAGAAACTGCCCTGATAAATACCCATTTCTAAATACTTATGGGGAGGCTGATTCATTACTAGAGCCAGGTATTGGCAGATGAGCGTCTCTATAGTAGCACTAGCGACCACTAGTATACTGTAACAGAGCGCCTCAGTCGCTGTAGTAACCTGGCCCGCATTGATGAATGAGATGTATGTTGGGCGTTCTAACACCAGTACAGCGCTGCATTGAGCGAAAGATAGCGCCAGCTCCCTAAGTCTGTTTTTGAACACAAATCCACCAGTAACAAAGCGAAAACACATGGAATGACATTGTTGTAACATTGTGACACTTTAATACCAGACCTGTAATGACAATTCTGCATAAAAATATAAAAAATCTAAAAAGTTTTCAAAAATGACTTTTTCTAGGCCAGGAGAGGTGACACAATTTTTTGAAATAAAAAAAATTAAAAAACAAAAACCCTGTTTAAACAGAAGAAAATGAATGTCCATTGAAATGTATGGGAGACCAACGGGTAATACCTGGCGCTCTGGAAGGTAGAGCGCCAGCGCTATACACTGAGCTGCCTGTAATGATGAATCGTATGCTACATGGCGCTGTTAGACCGAAGTTTTGAGCATTTTCCATGCTTACTTAAACTCAATCAAAAAGACTGAAGTTAATCCAGACCATTTTGTTAAATATCTGCTTCGCTTCTGGGTACTAATACAAAAAAATAAATTGGACTGGAAAGGGCTGGCGCCCTGGAGGACTTCTTTGACATGAAGATTTAATCAAATGCCTGGCGCAACTTCCGCTGTGCTATTAGCTATAATGATAATGGCATGTACGCCATTATTAGGTGCTGCCACACTTGGCTGACAGGCACCAGCAGGAGCTGGACTTGTGCACTTATAAAGACAACATTAACAAAACATGTGTTCGGCAACGTTTTGACACATTTAGAACAAATCAGCGGTAAACCATTACAATACCAAATCCGTATGTAATGTATTATAAAAGGGCTCAAAGTGGTCCTGCAGCAAAGCTATTACTGATTACTCCTAATCCGTTTGCCTTATTCTAGTAAATAGATATTTATTTATAGATAGTAATGGCTCTACTCAGCTCTACTGAGTCATGGCTGTTTTTATGTGCATATTGCTAGTAAAAAAAATGTGTTATTTTACGCACTGATTTGCTAAGTGTGCACTATGTTATTATTATTATCACTTATTATTTTATTATCACCTTTATGAGAAGATTGTTCTGTCCAAACAGTGAATAATCTGACTCCTACGCATTCGTTGAATCGCATACAACTGTGCTTTAGATTGTCCCAATCAGTAACACGTGTGAACAATACGAGTGGTAGCAATATCTGATCATGCTGATCAGAAACGGGTGTGTTTCACTATTGTCCAGGAGTCGGGGAGGCCGATTCGTTAACAGCGGCAGGTAGTGACAGTTGAGCGACTGTAGCGGCATTTTCAGAGCTCCCGCTAGTAGTCGCTGTGCTTGGCCGTTGTTCGGTTGTTGATAGCGACTCAGTCAGTTTGCCGTAATGTTGAATATTGGGTGAGGAGTCGCTATTTGACAGGTTCCGCGCTGTATGGGAGCGCATGATAGCGACTGGCCCTAGCGACCAGCTCCCACCATATTCATTAACAAATCACGCTCAAAAAATTCTTGCGCTGTAAAATGCATGTTTAAACCCCAGAGCGCTGGCGGCGATGGGTTAAAAGTAGTTTTTTAACCCCCAAACAACCATATTTTTGGAAACCAAAAAAAACAAGTTTTTTAAATAATTTAGTAATATGCATACATTAATATCAGACCTGTAATATCAATTCTGTAAAAAAAATTTTTCCCTTAAAAAATTATCTAACATGGCAGAAGTGGTCACAAAATTTTTCACATAAAAAAAAAAAAAATTAATAACACTTAATTATTAATATTTTAATATTTAAAGATTGAAATGCATTGGAGAGCGCCAGGTAGCGAGAGGTCATACCTGTCGCTGTTCAAGGTCGGACGCTGGCGCTGTGGGCTGAGGCTGGAATAATGATGAATGAGTCGCTATATGGCGCTATCTCAGTCGCTAAGCAGGATTGGCTTGATAAATGTGTGATTGTGGTGGGGAGCCGGCGTTTTCGTGGCGGGGCCCGTCATTACCGGCCGCTCACCAGTTGCTACCTGTCGCTATTCCTTCATAAATAAGGGCCAAAGCGTGTCAGAGCGCCATACCGAGCTTGCAAACTACTAAGGCAAAACTTCCGACATGTTGAATTACCCTTTAATCTAAGCAGAACATTGTAGAAATTATTGAACCCTAGGTCGACAAGATGCAATCCAATGGCCAGTATGGCTCCAATATCCTGCCCTATTTTCAGCTAGTTTCTTTTATGGAAAATAATGGAGTTCCCTTGCTGTTTGCCATGTAATTCAGACCAAAGATTCATAGGGAGGAAAGAGGGAAATATGATTTAAATTAATATTTGCCACACATTCATCTCCAGTATTTCTACTAGGGATTAATATTATAAATATTGCAAATACTAATCATCATATCAGCCAAACGGCCATCAATCTGATCCAATGGTCCTCACACATCCAGTGAAATATCCTAAGAAGAAATATTTAATACCTTAAATACTATTGTGTAAGAAATTATCTTATAATCCTGAATAAGACTCTTTCATTAATGTAATCATAGCTGACAAATTTCATTTCTACTCTTTACTTGGGGTGGAGTGAATCAGAAACGGGCAGGCTGATTCATTACTAACGCCAGGTAGCGACGGATGAGCGTCTTTAGATCGGATTTCAGAGCGACCGCTAGTAGTCGCTGTGCTCGACCATAGATCATTGTTTCAGAGAGCCTCAGTCACTGTCCGGCACTGATGAATATATTGTGTGAGTCGCAGTACTACGCTGTATGGGACCGAATGGTAGTGCCAGCTCAGTGCGACTGACTCCCACCACATTCATCAAAAAAACAGCCTCAAACATTGCCGGCTCTCAAAATCATGTAGTTGTAGCCCATAGCGCCAGAAGCTGTGTGATTAAAGTGTATCCACTAGTAACAACGCGAAAACATATGGAATTACATCGTTATAACATTGTAACATGAACACATTACATTAATTAATGTAGACATGTAAGGACAATTCTGCATAAAAATATTATTCCAAAAAGTTTTCAAAAATGTCATTTTCTTGGCCAGAATACATGTCAGATGTTTTGAGATTTTTTTTAAGGAAAAAAAAAATTGGGATGAGGAAAGGGATTTAAGGATCGTCCATAGAAATGTATTGGAGAGCGCCAGGTAGCGTCAGGACATGGCACTCTGCAAGACTGAACGTCGGCGCTGTACGCTGAGGGATAATGATGAATCAGACGCTACATGGCGTTGTTCAGTCGCTCACCAGATTCGGCTTCATATATGTGTAATTGCCGTCTCTGGCATTCACCTGGTGCTGCCTGCCGCTGTACAGGCACTACCTGGCGCTATACCTTCATGAATAAGGCCCACAGACTTACATTCTATTTGAGTGTTAATCTGGGGGACATCTGTAATCATATCCTTTAACAGAGGCACATATATAATAAATGTCATCTTTATTCCAAAGCAAAGATAACACATAACACACTAAAAACCTCTAAAATGCAAAAATGTACATATAAAACTGCACACAAGACAGACTAACATAAAAATGAGGCGTAGGCGGAGGGGAGCGAGTCTCCCCACCGCCTACCACCTCACTGGGAGCCACGCGTTCCGTGGGTCATGGGGCCCACTTCATCAGGCTGCTGTTGCTGTTTGTCAAACTGGTTCTGGTTCACAAGAGAGGAGAGCTTTGTACCTCCCCGAACATTTCCTAGAGGACCTGCACTCTAAGGAGTGTCCACAGAGGTACCAAACTCTCATCTGGTGTGGCAGTCTTTGTTAAAGATCATTTTTATCTGCCTATTCAAAAAAACACGTGAGGAGTGAGGAAGAGCTCCAGGAGAGAGCCCTGTGAGACTGGAAATGTTTCCCTGGCCCCCATCTCCCAGTAGGTGTGCTTACAGCCTTTTGATAGTTAAACCAAAGGAGGTAAAGCTACTTAGAACAGTCAAACATTTGGGAACCAGTTTGTTTTTCTAATAATTAACTTCTAGCAGTGGGGGGTGTTAGAAGTGACACATGGCTTACAGGGGGTCTGGGCAGGTAATCTTGAATCCTCAGGCATGAAACTCCTAAACAGTATTGTGTTCCACAGGATTTTTTGTATGTGAGAGTAGCGCTTGGTATGGAGCTGCACCTGGTCAGCTGGCTGGGCTGACAGTATCTGGATATGTGAGGGCGTGAAGGAGGATCTCAGATGGAACAGCAGGGGGTTAAATCCTCTGCTGTTCTTACTTTTGTTCTCCACAGGTGCGCTAATTGTTTGGAATGGAGGAGGCAGCAGTCACAATGTGTGTGACTTCTCTTTTCCAATCTAGTGTTGTATATTATAGGCTGCCGGTCTGTGATTACTTAGACCTTGCTGCCAGTTTAGTTCAGCATTCACCAAATGAAGGTAGAATAATGGCTAGAAATTATATGTTTGGAAGACACTTACCCGCCTGGCCCGGGGGTACACAACCCGCCCTGGGCCCCTGAGTTTGTTGCACGAAGATTATTGAGTTTTACACCACTTGTGGTGCATCTGGGAGTACTTATTCCCTTTTGAATAAATCCAAATCGCTGGGTATTGTCTTCAAGAAAGATTTTTTTATTAGGATGCCAATGTGCGCTGGTTAATGGCACAAATGGGTGACGTATGTATTAAAGGAAAAATAAAAATAAAGATAAGGTAAAAGTCCTTAGGCATGCTGGAGGTTTTGTTTCCTCCTGAACGTCCGTTAATGCGATCCCCGCAATATGCTGTGCTATGCAGTGTAGACAAATACAAGTCTGTGTCTCTGCTGCTGCTTCTCTCATATAAGTTTATACAGGTGCATACTGAGAATTATTCAGGGGCTGGCACCCAGAAAAATCCCCAGGGGCTTGTGTCTGCAGAAAAGCCACTATTGTTAGCCCTAGATAAATCGAATCGATAAATCAAATCTAAATAATAAGGGGTGGATGCTCAAATGACATGTGTTGTGTGCCCACTGCTAAGCCAATATTGTTTGCCATAGGTAAGTCAAAATAAGTAGACACATGTACAAAAATCTCTACAAAGAAAGGTCAAAGGATTCCTCCTGAGTTGGTTCTGAAATGATAAAATTGTCATGTGCCCGTTGTTGAGTCAGTATTATTTCCCCAAAATAGGTCAAAAGCAGGGACATGAAGAGAATTCCTCAGGGGTGGACTAACTAACTGATAAAATCAATAAATGTTCACTGACGAGTCTGGACGGTATCCCCAAGCGGATTTCTCAAGGCTAGACACATTAAATGACAAAAGAGTCATGTGTCTGCTGCTGAGCAAGGAATTTTACCCTTGCTAAGTCAAAACGAGCAGGATTCTTCAGGCACATATGCTCAGAGGATTGTTAATTGGTGAGTTCTCACATTATAAAAGTAGTCAACTGGCGAGTCAATATTGTGTTCTCTTGGTCATAACTAAAAAGCAGAGACATGCACTCGGACATGCAGAACTCTCCAGGGACAAGTGCCAAGAGGATGGTCAGAGAATTCCTCATGGGTGGTGGTTAAATATGAAGAAGTGACCCCCCCTTTCTGTTTGGGACATGGCCTGTCTTTTGGGTATGGGTTGTGCACAGGGTCCCATTTCAATTTCCTTATAAAGGGGCACCATGAGACACTATTTAGACCCCCCGTCAGAACATGATTCTTTCAGTTGGCTCAGCAGCTCACTTTTCCACATTTCCTTATCTCTTTTTTTCACATTCCTCTATTATTATTTTTTGCTTTCTGTAGTGCCATCAGTGTCTTGCCTAGTCAAGTCCCCGGCTATTTTTTCACATTATCACTACATCTTCCTGTTCTCCCTACCGCTCTTTCTTTCCTCTCTTTCACCTTATGTACATCCCCCTCTCTTTTCTTCTCGAATTTCCACATTCATTCAATCTCTCTCTCTTTACACCTTCTCTGCATTTCACTCTTTTTCCTTCCCTCCGCAAACTGGATGTGGACACAGGGCTTTGATCTTTTCAGAGTTTTCTAAATGAAACTATGCTGATTTCCCTATTTATATAATAAGTAGTGGAGGTGCTGTCTGGCAACCAAACCTTCTCTTTCTTCTGTTCTCACAATAACGATTTACTAAACACTAAAGACACAATACAAAAAACAATAACATCAAAAATAATTCCATCCACACCGCAGGCTTCAAATTGGCTGTTTCTCATCTGCTGCATCTTTTGAGTTTTCCTCTTGTGGGTACTAACCCCAAGATTTCCCTGACGGCCATAAAATATTCAGATAGAAAAGAAATACAAATAAAAAAGAAGGGAGGCATGGAATGAAGCCAGCGAACGAACTGAAAGGTCTTTAAAAATTTCAGAAGAGAATTAAAGGGGGTGAATAGCGAAATTGTGTAATAATAAAAATCCTTATAAACCCCGTCGGCTAATGAGAGGAGGGGTTACTTATATAACCGAACTAATTAAAACTCACAGTTTCAGGTAATAAACACCAAAAATCTCAGCGCAGGGAGTATCTAAAATTATTCCAATCAAAAGTTCTTATTAGACTCAAACGCTAACAAAGTCCAGGCCGTGCCAGTCCTATAAGTCCCATTAAACAAATACACCAAATATTGGAAAGTGCAGTTATGTATACACCATTTGTGTTCAATACAACTTCCTGTGAATCCGCCACCATAAAAACTAAATGCGTACCAGATTTTTTATATTCCCAAACAACGTGTAGCTCGGTATCATCAATTCCACATCCGCAAATCCTCAAGACACTGATACAGTCGGGGTCGAGTTCAAGTGCGATGTGAGAAAACGTGTAGGGTGGAGCAAGACAGTGTGACACTAGGAGGCTGATTTATTAATAGCGACATGTAGCGACAGTTGAGCGACTGTAGCGGTATTTTCACAGCGCCCGCTAGTAGCCGCTGTGCTTGGCCGTTGTTCGGTTGTTGACAGCGACTCAGTCGGTGTGGCGTAATGTTGAATACAAGGTTACGAGTCGCTATTTGACAGGTTCCGCGATGTATGGGTGCGCATGATAGCGACTGGTCAGAGCGACCGGCTCCCACCATATTCATCAAAAAATCACGCTCAAAAAATTCAAGCGCTGTGAAATGCATGTTTAAACCCCAGAGCGCTGGAGGCGATGTGTTAAAAGTAG
Source organism: Gastrophryne carolinensis (assembly GCA_027917425.1). Classification (NCBI taxonomy): domain Eukaryota; kingdom Metazoa; phylum Chordata; class Amphibia; order Anura; family Microhylidae; genus Gastrophryne; species Gastrophryne carolinensis. The sequence continues at coordinate 54,969,679 of CM051240.1, forward strand.
TTTTTCAACCCCCAAACCACCATATTTTTGGAAACCAAAAAAGAAAAGTATTTTAAATAATTTAGTAATATGAATACATTAATATCAGACCTGTAATATCAATTCTGTAAAAAATGTTTTTTATTTTTTTTCCCTTAAAAAAATATATCTAAAATGGCAGAAGTGGTCACAGAATTTTTCACATTTAAAAAAAAAAAACACATTAATAACAATTAATTATTAATATTTAAAGATTGTTCCACTGAAATGCAATAGGAGCGCGCCAGGTAGCGAGAGGTCATACCTGTCGCTGTTCAAGGTCGGACGCTGACGCTGTGGGCTGAGGCTGGAATAATGATGAATGAGTCGCTATATGGCGCTATCTCAGTCGCTAAGCAGGATTGGCTTGATAAATGTGTGATTGTGGTGGGGAGCCGGCGTTCTCGTGGCGGGGCCCGTCATTACCGGCCGCTCACCAGTCGATACCTGTCGCTATTCCTTCATAAATAAGGGCCTAGGACGCTAGAGAAGGGAAATGAGAGTGAACTCACCGTCCGGAGTCTCACTGTGTGATATATTCTCATCCCCTCCGCCCCCGCTCGGTAATACCGCCTGAGAAAAGTAGGGTGAGATCTAACAGTAGCCGTATCTTGAGGTTTTACTCATAGTCGGATATGGATGCCGGATCCTGGCTGTTTTAAAAATATATTTGTGTTCTTAATCTGAGGATGCTCAAATGACATGTGTTGTGTGCCCACTGCTAAGCCAATATTGTTTGCCATAGGTAAGTCAAAATAAGTAGACACATGTACAAAAATCTCTACAAAGAAAGGTCAAAGGATTCCTCCTGAGTTGGTTCTGAAATGATAAAATTGTCATGTGCCCGTTGTTGAGTCAGTATTATTTCCCCAAAATAGGTCAAAAGCAGGGACATGAAGAGAATTCCTCAGGGGTGGACTAACTAACTGATAAAATCAATAAATGTTCACTGACGAGTCTGGACGGTATCCCCAAGCGGATTTCTCAAGGCTAGACACATTAAATGACAAAAGAGTCATGTGTCTGCTGCTGAGCAAGGAATTTTACCCTTGCTAAGTCAAAACGAGCAGGATTCTTCAGGCACATATGCTCAGAGGATTGTTAATTGGTGAGTTCTCACATTATAAAAGTAGTCAACTGGCGAGTCAATATTGTGTTCTCTTGGTCATAACTAAAAAGCAGAGACATGCACTCGGACATGCAGAACTCTCCAGGGACAAGTGCCAAGAGGATGGTCAGAGAATTCCTCATGGGTGGTGGTTAAATATGAAGAAGTGACCCCCCCTTTCTGTTTGGGACATGGCCTGTCTTTTGGGTATGGGTTGTGCACAGGGTCCCATTTCAATTTCCTTATAAAGGGGCACCATGAGACACTATTTAGACCCCCCGTCAGAACATGATTCTTTCAGTTGGCTCAGCAGCTCACTTTTCCACATTTCCTTATCTCTTTTTTTCACATTCCTCTATTATTATTTTTTGCTTTCTGTAGTGCCATCAGTGTCTTGCCTAGTCAAGTCCCCGGCTATTTTTTCACATTATCACTACATCTTCCTGTTCTCCCTACCGCTCTTTCTTTCCTCTCTTTCACCTTATGTACATCCCCCTCTCTTTTCTTCTCGAATTTCCACATTCATTCAATCTCTCTCTCTTTACACCTTCTCTGCATTTCACTCTTTTTCCTTCCCTCCGCAAACTGGATGTGGACACAGGGCTTTGATCTTTTCAGAGTTTTCTAAATGAAACTATGCTGATTTCCCTATTTATATAATAAGTAGTGGAGGTGCTGTCTGGCAACCAAACCTTCTCTTTCTTCTGTTCTCACAATAACGATTTACTAAACACTAAAGACACAATACAAAAAACAATAACATCAAAAATAATTCCATCCACACCGCAGGCTTCAAATTGGCTGTTTCTCATCTGCTGCATCTTTTGAGTTTTCCTCTTGTGGGTACTAACCCCAAGATTTCCCTGACGGCCATAAAATATTCAGATAGAAAAGAAATACAAATAAAAAAGAAGGGAGGCATGGAATGAAGCCAGCGAACGAACTGAAAGGTCTTTAAAAATTTCAGAAGAGAATTAAAGGGGGTGAATAGCGAAATTGTGTAATAATAAAAATCCTTATAAACCCCGTCGGCTAATGAGAGGAGGGGTTACTTATATAACCGAACTAATTAAAACTCACAGTTTCAGGTAATAAACACCAAAAATCTCAGCGCAGGGAGTATCTAAAATTATTCCAATCAAAAGTTCTTATTAGACTCAAACGCTAACAAAGTCCAGGCCGTGCCAGTCCTATAAGTCCCATTAAACAAATACACCAAATATTGGAAAGTGCAGTTATGTATACACCATTTGTGTTCAATACAACTTCCTGTGAATCCGCCACCATAAAAACTAAATGCGTACCAGATTTTTTATATTCCCAAACAACGTGTAGCTCGGTATCATCAATTCCACATCCGCAAATCCTCAAGACACTGATACAGTCGGGGTCGAGTTCAAGTGCGATGTGAGAAAACGTGTAGGGTGGAGCAAGACAGTGTGACACTAGGAGGCTGATTTATTAATAGCGACATGTAGCGACAGTTGAGCGACTGTAGCGGTATTTTCACAGCGCCCGCTAGTAGCCGCTGTGCTTGGCCGTTGTTCGGTTGTTGACAGCGACTCAGTCGGTGTGGCGTAATGTTGAATACAAGGTTACGAGTCGCTATTTGACAGGTTCCGCGATGTATGGGTGCGCATGATAGCGACTGGTCAGAGCGACCGGCTCCCACCATATTCATCAAAAAATCACGCTCAAAAAATTCAAGCGCTGTGAAATGCATGTTTAAACCCCAGAGCGCTGGAGGCGATGTGTTAAAAGTAGTTTTTCAACCCCCAAACCACCATATTTTTGGAAACCAAAAAAGAAAAGTATTTTAAATAATTTAGTAATATGAATACATTAATATCAGACCTGTAATATCAATTCTGTAAAAAATGTTTTTTATTTTTTTTCCCTTAAAAAAATATATCTAAAATGGCAGAAGTGGTCACAGAATTTTTCACATTTAAAAAAAAAAAACACATTAATAACAATTAATTATTAATATTTAAAGATTGTTCCACTGAAATGCAATAGGAGCGCGCCAGGTAGCGAGAGGTCATACCTGTCGCTGTTCAAGGTCGGACGCTGACGCTGTGGGCTGAGGCTGGAATAATGATGAATGAGTCGCTATATGGCGCTATCTCAGTCGCTAAGCAGGATTGGCTTGATAAATGTGTGATTGTGGTGGGGAGCCGGCGTTCTCGTGGCGGGGCCCGTCATTACCGGCCGCTCACCAGTCGATACCTGTCGCTATTCCTTCATAAATAAGGGCCTAGGACGCTAGAGAAGGGAAATGAGAGTGAACTCACCGTCCGGAGTCTCACTGTGTGATATATTCTCATCCCCTCCGCCCCCGCTCGGTAATACCGCCTGAGAAAAGTAGGGTGAGATCTAACAGTAGCCGTATCTTGAGGTTTTACTCATAGTCGGATATGGATGCCGGATCCTGGCTGTTTTAAAAATATATTTGTGTTCTTAATCTGAGGAAAGACCTTTTTGAAGCAGAGAGTTTGGGATATACATAACGGATACAGAAGGAATTGCTGATACCGTGCTACAAGTGATTTGTTTGCGAATATAAAAAAGAAACATTCTGGTATGCATTTCGCTTTTATGGTGACAGATTCACAGAAAGTTGTTTTGAGCACAAATGGCTCAGCAGGAAGGATTCATTTCTGCACTTTGTCAGAGACTGTTTCGAATATTTGGTAAGAATAAAATCCAGGGGTTCGATTTTATCAGGGGTGAAAGAACCTGCCCCCCCCCCCATTTCCTCTTCCTTCCATTTAAAGAAAGCAACATGCCTGGCTGGATTTCTTGATGCCGGGTGTATAAGTGACCCCCCCTCCCACCATCCAGCATTTTTATATGGATTTTTATCATTGGGCCATTTTTTTGCGATTGTCCTCCTTTTTGACTGTCACTGCTGAGCTCCTGCTGAAATGAGCTTGGTGGTGATTCTTATGAAAAGTCTTTATTTTGGAGAACAGAGTCAATCAGCTAAATGCTATAACATTGCAGGAACATATCAAGGGCAAAAGTGGGCCCCGCAGTCAGGTGAGGTGGGCTACATGCTGGAGGCTACATCCAGCCCAACTGTTCCCTGAAGTATTTCGGCCCACTGGGGGCTCTCCCCGTGCTTCCTATGATGGCCATAGAAGCACAAAAGTCCCCCAAAATTCATGTATGTATCCATCCACCTACGCATGTATCTATTCATGTGTACCTCCATCCATCTATTTATGAATGTATCAACCCAACCATGTAGCCAGCCAGCCATCCATCCATCTCTGTATGTATGTATCCACGTAGCTATCCATCCATGCATCCACATCAGTCTTTCTATGTATATATGTAGCCATTCAGTCATGCATCCATTCTCCAATGTATGTATCCAGCCATCTTTTTATGTGTGTATGCATGTAGCCATTCATCCGCGCATCCATCTTTCTATGTGTGTGTCCATTCATTCATGCAGCCATCTTTCTATGTATACATTCATGTAGCCATCCATTCGCGCATCCATCTTTCTATGTAGGTATCCATTCATCTGTGCAGCCATCTTTCTATATATACATCCATGTAGCCATTCATCCATGCATCCACATCAGTCTTTCTATGTATGTGTCCATTCATTCATGCAGCCATCTTTCTATGTATACATTCATGTAGCCATCCATTCGCGCATCCATCTTTCTATGTATGTATCCATTCATCTGTGCAGCCATCTTTCTATATATACATCCATGTAGCCATTCATCCATGCATCCACATCAGTCTTTCTATGTATGTGTCCATTCATTCATGCAGCCATCTTTCTATGTATACATTCATGTAGCCATCCATTCGCGCATCCATCTTTCTATGTATGTATCCATTCATCTGTGCAGCCATCTTTCTATATATACATCCATGTAGCCATTCATCCATGCATCCACATCAGTCTTTCTATGTATGTGTCCATTCATTCATGCAGCCATCTTTCTATGTATACATTCATGTAGCCATCCATCCGCGCATCCATCTTTCTATGTATGTATCCATTCATCTGTGCAGCCATCTTTCTATATATACATCCATGTAGCCATCCATCCATGCATCCACATCAGTCTTTCTATATATGTAGCCATTCATTTGTGCAGTCATCTTTCTATGTATACATCCATGTAGCCATCCATCCATATTTCTATGTACAGTATGTAGCCATCCATCATCATTCTATACATGTATCTGTGATAGAAAGTGTCATATGTGTGTGTACATATGGGCCAGTATGCTCCTGGTGCACATCTCTGTGTAGTGTAGTAAAACAAGAATGTGGTCATACATACATTCAAACAGATTGTCACAGCATCAACAATTAACATCACTTTTAATCCAATGTGATTACAGAATAATCAATTAATTTTGAGGTTGGTGTAAGCAATCTGCTTAGGTATTATATGACCGGGACCCACAATGGTTAACAGACCATGTGCTTAGGAGTTTGGGTGTAATATCAGGCACCATGGCACAATCTATAAGCCTCCAAGACGCTCCCACATGACCACAAGCAGCCTATCAGCACGGCCAGTGGCTGAGCCTATCAGCGCCGGCCACCGCTGGCCCTGGAGGGTGATAGGCTTCACCGCAGTGGCCGCAGAAGAGGCCTGGAAGTGGTGAATATCTTGGGCACTGTTTCTTGTTTTACTGGCGGCGATGCACAGCGGGGCAGCCCAAGTCGTGATGATCAGTGGCATATGCTGTATAAGGGGGCTTAACCCAATGCAGATATTGTGAAATAGCTGCGCTCCTAGCATAACATGGGAGTGGCCATCTTGAATCACACCTGAGAGCCCTGCTTACGCATAAGTGGGGGATGGGAGAGGCTTTGCTAGTACGCAGACACACTTCACTTGAGCTGGGATCTTCCTTATGATCAGCCCAATCAGCCAAAGAGAGATTTTATCTGTTTCCACACCAAATGTTACAAGGAGAGCTTATCCTTCACTAACTGGCTGCACTAATGTAAGATCAGCAGTGTGTCTGTGTTATATTGTTTCTCCTCACACAGGGCAACCTGTCGGCATCTTGGGATTTTGCTATAAGCCACCCACACTAAACTGAGAAGGCTGCGTTCACACCTGTCCGGTCGCGTTTGCGGCATGCATTTTGTGGCAGGCGTTAAAAGGTCCCTGTTTTCGGGTCCTATGCCCTGCCTTTCTGTGTACTGAATCCCATTAAAATCTATGGGGCCACAAACACAAAGCGCATGCGGTACCGCATGAAAAAACACACTTTATGTTTGCCCTATAGACTTTAATGGGGTGTGTTTGTGGCTGCGTTTTCCTCCAGAGAGGTGTGAAAGGGGCCTTAGTGGTGCCATTGCTGTGTTCTGCCGCGAACACAGAAACGCATGTGGTACCGCACAAGTGTGCACAAGGGCCAAGAGTTGCCTCAGAAAAGGGATCAGCATGTCTGTCATGTTACACACAGAGACACACTGAAACAGCTGCTGGAGGGGATGAATGTAACTATGTATCAATGTAAGCCAATGGCCTTGGCGGCCACAGAGCATTGCAGCAGTTGTTTACAATGTTGATACAATGTTTTAGACTCTTTTAGACTCCAGGGTTTGACTGCAAAGAGTCATTACAGCTGATGGCTTTTTACTTCTGGCTAGAAATAAAGCATTATTTCATTGAGATTCAGGGTATTTTTGCCTGTTTTTCAGAAGCAAGGATGGCAAAATTGAGAGGGGGGTAGGGGAGCAATTTATTACATTTTGATTTTTTGTTTTTTTTATATTTTTATTTTTGTGTTTTTTTTTATTTTTGCTATCTAGTTTTGTTTATATGAGTATCTTATTTGCACAGGTTATTTTCTATTGTACCATTCACTTTTATTTTACCGTGTACAGATTCTTTTACCAGCAATTAGTATGCCACTGGACCAGGACCCTCCAGGGCATATTGCCTTGGAGAGTTTAGGTTGTTTAGGTTGATTTTAACTTGACTTTGTGCTCCCACGATCAAATGACAGCACACCAGCTCCTACTCAACTGTATGGGAGCCATACTAAGCACCAGGAGAGGTGACTACCCAGTGGGAGGTCACCTTTTTCACCATTTGCCCTCCCACCCCAAAAATCACACATCATGGGAAACATTCTGGAGGAAGTGGAAATGCATTCCAGGGAAACAAAATTTGCAGACAGCTATTTAAGTCTACAAATGAAGCTCCGGTGGGCAGAGTGAAACACGCGTCGGATGATGGTGGCCCTGCCCTGCCTCGCATCCCCCCCCCCTCTCACCACACGCTGTGACCAGCTCTGAGTGTCTGGGTCACGTAAGCATATGGAGCCAGTATAAGTCATGTTCCCCAGATAGATTCAGCTTTTTATGCTGCGTATGCGGTGGAAGGGGCGGCAATAGCCCTGTGTCGTCTGCTGGACATTCGTGTTTAATGTGTAGCCCTGAGAGTGGCACGTGAGAAGTGGTTAGCCGAGCCTAATGCGGACCTAAAATAGCTGCATGGAGGAATTTGAATGACACTAAGAGGCCGATTCATTAATAGCGGCAGGTAGCGACAGTTGAGCGACTGTAGCGGCATTTTCAGAGCGCCCGCTAGTAGTCGCTGTGCTTGGCTGTTGTTTGGTAGTTGATAGTGACTCAGTCGGTTCGCCGTAATGTTGAATATTAGGTGAGGAGTCGTTATTTGACAGGTTCCGCGCTGTATGGGAGCGCATGATAGCGACTGGCCCTAGCGACCGGCTCCCACCATATTCATTAAAAAATTCTCGCGCTGTAAAATGCATGTTTAAACCCCAGGGCGCTGGGGGCGATGGGTTAAAAGTAGTTTTTTAACCCCCAAACCACCATATTTTTGGAAAACAAAAAAAAAAAAGGTTTTAAAATAATTTAGTAATATGAATACATTAATATCAGACCTATAATATCAATTCTGTACAATTTTTTTTTTTTTTTTTTTTCCCTTAAAAAAATCTGAAATGGCAGAAGTGGTCACTGAATTTTTCACATTTAAAAAAAAAAAAAAACATTAATAACAATGAATTAATAATATTTAAAGATTGTTCCATTGAAATGCATTGGAGAACGCCAGGTAGCGAGAGGTCATACCTGTCGCTGTTCAAGGTCGGACGCTGGCGCTGTGGGCTGAGGCTGGAATAATGATGAATGAGTCGCTATATGGCGCTATCTCAATCGCTAAGCAGGATTGGCTTGATAAATGTGTGATTGTGGTGGGGAGCCGGCGTTCTCGTGGCGGGGCTCGTCATTACCGGTCGCTCACCAGTCGCTACCTGTCACTATTCCTTCATAAATAAGGGCCTTATTAAGGCGCCCAACGCTGACGAGTATATGTTTACCAACTTTGGCCATCCGAGTCTACAGTGCAATAGTGTGTGTGTTTGTGTGGATGGAAATTTGGTGAGGCATGTGTGCAAGCCCCTTTTTTAATTACACAACGTTGTGTGTTTTTTAAAAATGTTTGAATATCGATTTAGCTTGTCTACATTATGGGTTGTGTGCAATGTGTAAAATAAAGTTGTTTTCACTATGGCAGATTGTTGTCAGTGAGAGTCCTTAGCCCCGGTCCCACATATAACCATTAGTGTTTTGTGTATTCTTGGGATGTGTATTAGGTTAATGGGACGCTGTGTGGGTTTACAGCAGTGTGCAGGCAGCTATAGATGAGCATACTCTCTGCTTTTTATTCTTTTAGCTATTTAAGTGGACCTAACCTGGGCCTCTGACAGGTCGGGTCCACCTACCTACTCCTGCTGCATGTGAGCCCTGAATTTAAGAGATACTCCCCTTTTCACTATGGAGCTATTTACGCCGACATCCAAGGCAGTGAGGGAGGGATGTTTAAAGTGGACCAACACCCTCCCCTGATCGGCCCGGGAATCTATAAGATTCCTGGACCGATCAGCTCCCTGACTGCGGGGCACGACGATCGGCTGTGTGAAACCCCCCCAGATCCCCGAAAATCTTACCTGATCCTCGTTCCAGCGGCACATGCGCAGGCCGCCGCCGCCTCGCACGCATCCCTCTAGCAGGGCGCGCACCCGCGCCGGCCATTTGTGAATGGCCGGCGTGGGCGCGCTCCCTGTATGAGGGACACACGGGAGGCAGCGGCGGCCCGAGCTCAGCTTGTCCGGCGCTGCCTCTGCTTGTCCAGTGGCAGCGATTGGACGAGCGAGTCACGTGGGAGCGGGGTCAGGTGAGTTTTCGGGGCTTTCTGGGGGGTTTCACACAGCGGGGCACCCACGATCGGGGTGCCCCGCGGAAGTGGACCAATACCCAGGATAGTCAAAATCCTGGGTGTTGGTCCACTTTAAAGAGGAATATCAGTAAAGGTCTGATGTTTCTCTTTGAGTTAGGTTCGTATGGGGTACCCTGCGTACCAAAAGCCTCCCCTGATTTGCAAGGAAGCGCTTAGGTCCACTTTATACTGTAAAGAACTAAATAAGCCTCATATCAGTCTGGCCAGCACTGGCGCACATTGGCATCATGCTTGTGATTTTTAGGTATAGACTGTTAATCAATCAGGCTGGTATCGTATGGAAAGGCTGGTATCGTATTGGAAAGGCTGGAGGGGGCCCTATACTGGCGCAATGAAATGCGATGATTAGAGCTGCCCCGCGCTTTTCTACCCCCTTCTGGGCTCTTCTCTGCAGCTTTTTTGTCTACTGAAATGTGAAAATGCGATGCTAAAATGTGACGTTTCGCAGCTGAGATGGAAGAATGCCGTGCTTTTATATCCGAGTTGGAGGCACAGCAAAGCCCTCGGCAACAGAGATTGCCAGGCGGCCGCCATACACCTCGGCGGGATGTGAATAGATAGGGATGTTAACCCCTGAAGAGCAGATTGCACCTGAGCCGCTGATTCCACAGGAGGCCTCCCGACCTCCTCACAGAGCTGTTATTGAAGCATTGCTTTTCATTACTGCAGATACAATACATGAATTTCTTACAAAGCCACACAAAATGCCTCACTGTGGGGAATATACTGACCCCTTTTTTGGCACGTTTAGAAATCCAAAGTTCCCTGTAGAAAGCAAAACTGAATTTTTAGAACTGATAAAAAAGCATAACTGGGGGGTTTACACGTAAAGAGACATGGACCCTGGTTCAGTAAAATATCTCCAGAAAATAAGAACTGTATCTTTGATTTATTTCAGAATAATGCGTTAAAAAATAGCCGATTACCTTACAAACCCCGATACCCAGAGCGAAATTCCTCTGGGTCCCCTACAGTATATGTGATCCACTAGTTTGAACTAGCCAGCGTTTGATATTATGGCTGGGCCTCTCATTTTACATTCAGTTTTGGCTCAGACAAACCAGGATACAATATTTAACACCCCCCACATCACACACACACTAATATAGCGCAAAAAAAAAACACGACATGACCCTCTAAGCCATTGGACAGCATTGCAGGGTTGCCACAGCAGAGATGTCACAGGGCTGCTCTTCTGGTGCTTTTGACCACCCAAATAAAAAGCAAAAGGTTACTTACATTTTGTCCCCACGCACCTGACCGGTCCTGCTATGGCAATCAGCAGCTCACCCGATCACACCCAGCACCGGCTCACGTCCATCTGCCATCAGTCACAGGGGCGCCATGCCCTCTCCATTCATTGTAGTAGAGGGGGTGTGCCTGGGTGGTCAATCCTTTTAATATGGTCACATTAAATAAAAGGTACATATGATAAGAGGGCCTTAAAACATGTATCTTGCCAGTAGAGCAGATCTGATTGAATGTAATGTTATAGCAGGTCACAGGATGGGCAACCATCATAAGCAAGCCTTTCTTGGCTTAAAACAGACCAAAACCCATTGAACTTGTGAAATAAATTTAGTCAAAGCCCCTGTCAATACTACCTTCTTAGGGTAGAAATGGATATTTTCGCTCTTCAAATTGTCCTGGATCACTGTTTTTTTTTATTGTCCCTCGGTTTGAGATGGCAGGTGATCAGTCATTGCATAGGGGTGGCAAAGACATAATTGCCACACACAACAGTGGCAATGAATGGAGGAGGCGGAGCTTTACAGCTAAAACAGGCGCCATTATCTGGGATTAGAGTGAAGCAGGAGCAGTGAAAATTAGCAAACGGTAATCCTCATGGGGGGAGCAATTCAGGGGATGCTAGTTAAAAATGTGGGTTTTGGTCCGCTTTAAGCTTGGCTGATGGTCAGGTTAAATCTGGTTGGCTATTAGCCAGCCTTCATTTTATGCAGGGATCACCATGGTGTGTAGAGCCTGGGTAACCCCTTTGTCATGCCCAGGGGCAGCCACATTTTCCATCCACTCCCGCAGCTCAGAATTTAACAAGGGATTTTGCAGGGTGACCCGCAGTGTATTAGAGAACTTGATTATCAGCTTCAGACCAGTCTCCTGATTCCATGGATGATGCATTAGTGGTGTTTCACTTTAATTTAAAGTGGACCAAAACCCACCAAACTTGTGAAATACGTTTGCCCATAACCCCTGCTGATATTCTCTTCTTAGGGTATAGAACTAGAAATGGGTCATTTTGTTTTTCGAATTGTCCTGGAACACTGTTTTATTTCTGTCCCTCCCTGTAATATGACAGGTGATCAGTTATTGCATAGCTGTGGCAATGACATCACTGGCACACTCAACAGTGGCAATAAAAGGAAGAGGCGGAGCTTTACAGCTAAAACAGGCGCCATTATCTGGGATTAGAGTGAAGCAGGAACACTAAAAATTGGAAAAAGGTCATCTTCATGGGGGGAGCAATTCAGGGGATGCTAGTTAAAAATGTGGGTTTTGGTCCGCTTTAAGCACAAAATGTCACTCTTTAGCAGAGAGCCTAACAAGCACCCACTATTATTTATATCATCACTGGTGGCATAGTGCTAGTACATACAACTGCCCTACTGTATTAGCAGCCGGGCCGCCATCAGCGTGGGAGGAGCGGACCCGGTCTCCCGGGCCCAAGACCTGAGTGGCACAGAAGGAGCCCGCCTCCAACGATGCGCACAGTGCTCTGCGGACCAACCGCGCTGTGTAAACTGAAAAAAAATAAAAGCTTTGTTCGCTTGAGAAACACCCAATCCTCCACCCCCTGCCACCGCCTCACCCACCATCTGCTTCTCCTTTCAGATTCGGGGAGGAGGAGGCATGGAGAGCAGCTGAAGGGGCATCAAGCAAAGTAGGGACAGATAGGGCAGGATTAAGTGTGGTGGAGGCCCCGGGTACAGTATTTTTTCCTTATAGTCCAGCCAAGTAACTGGTTGGTGGTTGGGAACGTCAGATTGAGTCCCTTGTGCCACCCATGTGCGGTTGCGTGCTGCTCGGGAACTCCCACTTTGCCATTCTGGGCGGGGGGGGGTTGTTGTGTAGTCGCCCAGCTGGTCCAGCAGAAAACATTTCCCTGCATTTAGCTGCCAGCGGCTAGACTCTCCATTCTGTCCTGTGGTGGCTTTGTTGCAGGTTTGTAAAAACAAAAAAATGGCTTGCCCAGGCGCAGGGGGGCCCCACTGCCCCCGATAGCTTTGTTGCTGGCCCAGCGTCTTGTCAGACCAAATACTGAAAAGCCTCCTGGACCAGACCATAACCCAAAAGTTGGTGGAGCCCCCCCTTTGCAGGGCAAGTGGTGGAGGCCACCTCATAATCCAGCCCTAGGGACAGGTAAGGTCTTTTTTTCTTTATGCCTTATTTACTGGAGGCGGGGGAGGCGGGGGACAAGGCACGCACATGCTGACAACTTAGGGGGCCTATGAGGGACATAACTAAAGGGGGTGCACCCTGACCCAGAAGTGATGGGGCATTGGTGCAAACATTAAATGGGGCCCTGTAATGGCTCTTACAGGAAATGTTATCTTTTCATTCAATTAGATGCAGCTAGACAAGACACATGGCACTTCCTTTCTCTAAATGATGCCAAGTGGGGATAAATGACAAATAAGGTGAAGATGATGGGGCTCCTGTGACCTTCTGGGCCCCAGTGCGGTCACACTCCCTGCACCCCCTCAAGTTATGCCCCTCTACCCAGGGCATCCTGATTTGGGATTCCCCACTGTCTAAAACCTCCCCAGTTGCCCTCGCCAACAAGTCCACAACTAGGGATGCCAGTTTTTTTTTTTTAACTGCCCACTGGCCTGGTGGTGCCGGTATTTTTTTACTGGTAATTTTAATTGCGGGTATACATTTCCCATTCTCAATTACCAGTACAAAAACAAATACCAACATCGCCAGGTCAGTGGGCAGTAAAAAAAAAAACTGACCAGGTGGCAACCTTACCCACAGCACATGCACGGCTGCAGCGTCACTTGCATCATTTTCCGGCTGTGCGCCGTAACTGGATGGCTGGCATGGCTGTGCACGGCCAAACACTGCCCACCACGCATGTACCGTGGGTTCGATAAAAGGTAAGAAAAGGGGGCTATCCAGGGGGTTCACACAGTGGGGCATCCTAAACTGGCTTTGCTCTACTTTAAATATTTTGGTCCAAGTTTTTTTTTGGCTTTTTTTAAATAAATATTTTTTATAAAAATGTATCTATACATTTGTGTAAGATGAAAGTGGAGAGGAGCAGATATTGAGGCTGTATGGGGCCCCAAAATCATACCTCCCAAGAGTCCCTGATTTAATGCCTCTCTGTCCTTCTTTGAGGTTTAATATGCAGATCTGCATCAATAAATTATGAATTTGCCTATTTAAAGAGTTTATATTGTTTTAACTGTTACACCCTATCCCCTATTCATCAATCAATGAGGGGGCGTGGCTTAATTTGACAAATGTCCCTCTTTCCCACCCTAAAAAGTTGTGTCAAAATTCCTAGAGGCGGTCCTGAGAGGCTGAGCACAGATGGGGGGCGCCATTTCAAATCTTTGCCCGGGGTGCCAGAAAGTCTAGCTATACCTCTGACTTAGGCCCTTATTTAACAAGGGATAGCGACAGGTAGCGACTGCTGAGCGGCCGGTAATGACGGGCACCGCCACGAGAACGCCGGCTCCCCACCACAATCACACATTTATCAAGCCGATGCTGCTTAGCAACTGAGATAGCGCCATATAGCGACTCATTCATCATTATTCCGGCCTCAGCCCACAGCGCCAGCGTCCGACCTTGAACAGCGACAGGTATGACCTCTCGCTACCTGGCGCTCTCCAATGCATTTCAATGGAACAATCTTTAAATATTCATAATTATTTTTTTTTTTTTTTTTTTTTTTTTAAATGTGAAAAATTCTGTGACCACTTCTGCCATTTTAAATAATTTTTTAAGGTACAAAAAAAAAAAATGTACAGAATTGATATTACAGGTCTGATATTAATGTATTCATATTACTAAATGATTTTAAAAACTTGTTTTTTTTGGTTTCCAAAAATATGGTTGTTTGGGGGTTAAAAAACTACTTTTAACCCATCGCCGCCAGCGCTCTGGGGCTTAAACATGCATTTTACAGCGCGATAATTTTTTGAGCGTGATTTGTTAATGAATATGTGGGAGCCGGTCGCTATGGCCAGTCGCTATCTTGCGCTCCCATACAGCGCGGAACCTGACAAATAGCGACTCCTCACCCAATATTCAACATTACGGCAAACCGACTGAGTCGCTATCAACTACCGAACAACGGCCAAGCACAGCGATTACTAGCGGGCGCTCTGAAAATGCCGCTACAGTTGCTCAACTGTCGCTACCTGCCGCTGTTAATGAATCGGCCTCCCAGCATACCAGGGCCATTGCAGTGACTACAATCCAGGGGTTTATATATATAAGTGGGCCCTTTAGCATGATGTGATGGAGACCCAGCTTTTTAGCCATGTCCTTGGATTATAGTTTTATATACTGAAGGTATTTATTGCATGTCAGGCCCTAGTATGTACATCAAGGCTAGCAGGGCCCTAGGCAGGGGCATAACAGGAGGTCAGGGGGCCCCATCATTTTTCCTACTTCACCTTATTTATCATATTTGTGCTCACTTGGTATAATTTAGAGAAAGGAAGCCCTATGTTTTCTTCTGTTTCAGTAATTAGTTGTCTAGCTTCATCCAATTGAGTTATAAGACCGAAAAAAGGTTTACTGTATGAACCTTGAAAGGACCCCATATAATGGTGGCACCAGGGCCCCGTCACATTTAGTGACCAGAGCAGTATATGAAGTCTGGTATGGGATCCAGGTTTTAAATAACCTGCTCTAATGAGGCCCAGTCATGCTAACTTGTTTTGGTCTGCTTTACAGAAGTATGCCAATTTGGAATCCCCCTGTGGGTGAAACCCTGGGGAATGGCAGATATTTAACCTTTCTCCCTGCTCCCATGGGACATGTGCAGGCTTCCAGTCAATCAGAATAGATTGTATCACCTGTCCGGGTTATTGACCCTGGCGGACAGGCTGATTCATCACTAACGCCAGGTAGCGAGAGATGAGCGTCTGTAGCAGGCATTTTCAGAGCGTCCGCTAGTAGTCGCAGTTCTCGGCCGTGGGTCGCTACTTTATAGCGACTCAGTCGCCGTTCAGTAATGTTGAATACATTGTGAGGAGTCGCTATTTGACCAGTAGAGCGCTGTATGGGAGCGCATGTTAGCGACTGCTGATAGCGACCGACTCACACCATATTCAGCAAAAAAACAGCCTCACAAATCTCTGGCGCTGAAAAATACTTGTTTGAAGCCCAGAGCGCAGGAGGCGGTGTGTTTAAAGTGTGTTTTCAAGCATCTATCAACTAGTAACAAAGCGAAAACATATGGAATTACATTGAAGCAACAATGTAACATGAACACTTTAATGGCAGACCTGTAATGTCATTTCTGCAGAAATATATAAAAAATTTAAAAATTGGGAAAAAACTGCTATTTCAATGCCAGAAGAGGTCACAGAATTGTTTGTGATTTTTTTGAAAAAAAACAAACAAACAAAAACCCCGTATAAAGAGAAGAAAAGGTTCGTCCATTGAAATGTATGGGAGAGCGACAGGTAGCGAGAGGTCATACCTGGCGCTGTGCAAGGCTGAACGCTGGCGCTGTTCGCTGAGGCTGTGAAAATGATGAATCAGACGCTACATGG